>WYDI02013995.1:0-154018 GCA_009867235.2 Psittacus erithacus | reverse complement strand
TCCCTAAACACCCCTCCTCCCCGTCAGCTCAGCCCCCCCCCTTTCAATTTCTGAAGCCTGCTGATTTGAATATTTATAAATATCAGTAAATTATTTATTGTAGCAATCTGCTGTGCCATTTCACCAATCGCCGTTAACACTTTAGGGCTCGCTCTTCAGCAGGACGCGGCTGGAGGAAACGGGCACCTGGGGGCTGGGAGCACGCTCTGGGGAGGGCAAAGCCACCCCTGGTCATGACACCAGGAGGGGTTCCCTCTGCATGAGGCACAAGAAGAGTTGGGGTGTCTGCAGGAGGGGATGGGGACCCTCCATGCTCTGTACTAGGGGACACTGCAGGGGGATGCGGGGAGAGGCTTGTGTTGGTGAGGCAGGGCAGCAAGGATGGGCTGTTTGCTGCAGCACCCTTGCAGGCTTTGCCCTGTGCTGTGCAGGGACTTCAGTCTGGCTTAGAGCCCTCTTTGCGTGTAGTTTCTGTTCCCTTGAGGAGGAAAATTCCTCTCGGTTTCTCCTGTCCCTTTCCCTCCTTCCGTAATTGCACTTCCGCGCTGAAAATACACACCATTCAGAGATGATGTGGCTGGTTTCTGTTGAGGGGAAAGGGGGGGCTCCCCGCGTTCATGAGCTCTTCTCCTGGAGAAGCCCCAGCAGCAGTCTGATGCTTCCCCTCCTCTCAGGGTATCCTCTGTCATTCACTGCCCAGTGTCTGTACGCTGCCCCTCACTGTCACTGGAAAATCACAGCTTAACTGCGGCTGAGAAGGCTGAGCACAGGGAAGCAGGACAGGCTGAAGGGAACTGGTGCTGCTCTCTTGCTCCGTTGGGTCATGCTGTGGGAGCTGGAAATAGGGAGCAAAGTGGCCTCGTGTGTGGCTGGAGGTGTCAGTGTGGCAGGCAGGAGAAGGTCAAGCAGTGCTGAATGCAGGCAGGCTGCACTCTGACGTGAGCACAAGAGCAGAGTGCCCGGCTTTTCCTCCACGGTTTATGCATGGGGTGTGTGGGGAGATCCCTGAGGGCTTTGGGAAAGCAGGGGGTGTGTAAGGACACCCTGGCTGCTCGCTTCATTTCTCCTCCCATGTCTTTGATTCTCCTTCTCCTCCTTGCCCATTGCTGAACTGGAGCCTGTCAGGTCCAACTCTTGCACCGAGGGCTTCCCCGGCTTCACGCAGACGTGCACAGACGGGATCCATGCTTGCAGGGCAGAGGAGGTTGTTAAAGAGCCTTTGTGAACTCCCCAAGGTCAGCCGGAAGAGACGGCATCTGCTAATGCAAGGTCATTTCCTGGGCTAAAAGCAATAAAATGTTTTATTGATAAAATGAAGAGGGGAAAATACACACTAAACCCACTCTCACGCATTGTGGGCCATACCCGGGCTCTTGCTGCCTTTGCCTTTGCGCTGGCCCTGCCTGGGGTAATGCACAAGGCTTTATGCTGGAAGGGAAATGTTTTCTGGAAGGGGCCGAGTGTTTGGCTGCATTCCCTGCCTCCTCCTGGCACATGGCTGGGCATAACCAGGGCCTTGCTCCGGGGAAGCCCAATGCCCCATCAGCCTTCTCCTGTGAAAGTTTGGCTCTGTCCTAAGCTCCAAACCTTTGGCTCAAGTGTGAAGAGGCTCTAGCAGCATCCTCACCCAGCGAGCCTTGCTGCCCTCCCTGTTAGGGGCTTCCAGGCAGACTGGAGTCTCTCCAGTCAAGCTTGCACCAGAGTGGTTAAAAGAGAGAAGGACTGTGCAGCATGTCAGCCCTCCTTCCTCCCCCTCCCCGCCCCAAATAATACTGTTAATAATTAATCGAATGAGAGCTTGCAGCTCCTGGAAAGCTGGCACTGGGACCTCCCTCTTGAACGGAGCTGCTCAGCTGGGCTTTAAGCTCTTCAATAGGAATATGAAAGCTCCATCTGTTCGACGTACCCGGCCCTCTGAAGTGACAGCGCACCGGCCCTCCCCAGCCAGCACCCCTTTCCCTGCAGCACCGGCCCTCCTGCCCCTCTTCTTCCCCTCCTCTTCTGTCCCTCCTCGGCCCCATCCCTGTCCATCAAGGTCCCACCTGTACCCCCAGCTCTTCCCACACCACTGAGCTCCTGCACACAGCCAGGACCCCTTCTCCTCCACCATGCAGTCTGGTTCATCCAGCTCCCACATGCCCCTCTTTTACAGCCAGGACCCTTTCCCCCCTCTACCAGGGTATGTTTCTTCACTGACCCCAAGCCAAAGCCAAAGCCAGACTTTGGTTCTTTTCTCCTCTTCCTGCAAAGCCAGACCTTGTCTTCACAGCAGTGTTTGTCCCTTGCCCGGGATGCCCTATTTCTGTCCATGCTGCAAAGCCCTTCATTCCCACACATGCTGTGTCCCCCTCAGCCCCTCTTCTCCCTTGGGGGAAGGCAGAGCTAAGCCATGCCCACCTTGACAGCACCCCACTGTGGAGTTCATGGCAAAGGAGATGCTGCTTCAGGGACTGCATGGAAGGAGAGAGCCCGGGGCTGCACACAGGGCACTGCAGCACATGGGGTCCAGGGGAAAGAGGGGCAGTGGGGACAGAGCTGGACTTGTGGGCTCTTCAAGGGGGACAAGGCAGCAAAATGGCGAGATGGGGTTTGTCCTGCTCCTTGCCAGGCCTGGTTGTGACAAGCTGTAGCTGTTCCTCAAAGGGAGGTTTGCTCTCGAGATGCCACAGGGCTGGGTGCGGATCGGAGGGAGCCGGTGTCCCCTCACAGGGTGTGGGGAGGGGGCAAACAGAGTAAACTCCCGGTGGCATTGTTTTCAGAGGAAGCGCTCAGTGTAAATAGAGCATGTGGGAGAGTTTGTCCTGGGCAGAGATGAAAAGTCTGTGTGACAGGCCCAGGTTATAAACGGCTTCCTCAGATTGATGCGAAATCAAAACATTTCTATTTAGACGAAGAAAATGAAGGGGGATGTTTACTTAGCTTGGAATCTTTAAACAGTGCAATGGAGATGCAGGGTGATTGGGGTGGGGAGCTCAGCCCGGGGGGAGGGAGCCTATGCCTGGCTTTGGGGGTATAGCAATCCCAACCTTGGGTAGATACAGGGGTCCTTCATGCAGCAGCTCAGTTCCTCTCCCTCTGCCCAAATGAACCAAACTCAGATGCTCTGGTCCCCTCTTTAGCATCTCTTTGTAAGGTGAAAGCATTTAAAGCATCTCTTTCCCTACTGTTTTTGAAATTGATATGCTAAAGGAGGAAAACAGAAATGTTGATATAAGTAGGTATAAGTAATATCCCTCCTATTCCATAGACAAGGAAATAAGGCAATGGAAAGATAAAATGATGTGTCCAGGCTGTGGAGAGTTGATTGGCAGAAGCTGGGAGTTCTGCTTTCCCGCAGCCACACGTGCATAGGAGGGATGGAGATACCTGAGAGCCCTGGTACTGCACAGCAAATCCCACCTCTGGGAGGTCAGTTTGGTAGATCAGGGAGCAGGTGTGTTTTCAGAACTTGCTTCACTTCTAACTTAAACTTTAGGAAAAGATTCCCAAAGTGTTAAAGAGCAGAATTGCAGTGCTCAAAAAAAAGTCCCCAACACAGGAGAAGCGACAGGAAAGATGTAGAGGGGAAAGGCAGGAGCTGGGGGGGCAGAAGCTGGAGAGGCAGAGGGGCAAATCCAGGGTGTGTGAAATGGTAGGAGGCAGGAAGAGGGACGGAAGACAAGTTGCAGGCTCCCTGGAGTTGCTGCGTACGCGGCAAGTGCAGCCTCGGGAACGTCTGTTCCTCTCTTCCTTTGAATAAATATTTATATATTCATTTGCCGGCTGGTGCACACACTTGGCTGCTCACCTCCAGACCAGAATAATGGGACCTGCCCTCGCTGCAGAAAGGGGGAGGGCAGCAGGGGTTTGGGCTGCCGCGTGTCTGCCTCCCAGTTATCTCCATCTGCGAGCGGTGCTGAGCTCACCTGTTCAGCAGGGCTGGGGATAGTGGGAACAGGGAATCACCAGGCAGAGCTCAGAGCGGGTCAATGCTGACTCCATTCCCCAACCATGGGCGCACATCCTGGGCACCATGCGGAGGCACCGTCCTACCCACCCGCAGCCACTGAGGCTCCGCTGGCCCTTCGCCCAAGCATACAGGCGGGAGCTGTAGGTGTCCTGGCTGGGCTCCAGTTGGAGCTCACAGCAGCCTCCTGAGATTCCCTCTGTGGTACCAGTTGCACATAGGATCGGCCTTCACTTTCTGCCCTAAATAGAGTGGGAATGTGATGGGGAGGGAAGGTGCCAGCACACAGAGACTTTTGCAGCTTGATGGGCGTCTGCCGGTGCCCATCTGTATGCGTGAGGACTGCGTGCGTGTGTGGGGGGAATGTGTGAAAGGGGAATGCGTGGGGAACCGTACGGGAATGTATTTCTGGGGAGATGGGACTTTTTAACCCGTACATGTATGACTGCACTTGTGGAGCGTGCCAGCACATACACACAGCTCTTGAACAGCTCTGATCTCTAGGTGGGGAGGTATGTGTTTGGGGGCAACGTGTGCATTCCCTTTGTGAAAGCATGATTGCACGTAGGTGTTAGTGCCGGGGGGGTGTGCATTTGGAAAGCAGAGGAGTTCGTTTTGCCTCTCTTTGTGTGTGGGGCTGATAACTTTGTTAGGGGGGTATTTTTCTTGCAAACCTTGACAGGGAAGCGTGTCTGAAGCTGTCAGGAGTTTATGCTAAGCAGCCACTCTCTGGCTCTTGGACAGCAGGTCTAAAGTTTCAGTGTGTTTGTATTGGGCTGTCATGTTATGGGATTAGGGGCTGTCATGATGGCTTCTGGATGCATTGTAGGGGGTCTGATTAATCTCACTGTGCTTCTCCGGAGCAGCACCTCTGTGCTGGTAACAGGGAGGTGCGGGCTGAGCTGCCATGAGGGACTCCTGTGCAGTGGAGGAACCCGTTCTCACCTCTCGAGGTCTGCAGACGGTTTCTGTTTGCTCTCTGGCCTCTCTGTCAGCACAGCATAGAAGTCCAAGAGCAGGTTTTGGAGGGACCTCCAGCAATGTCCCAACAGTAACTCCGATGCTCTGTTAGTGGCAAGCGTAGCGACACTGCGCTGGGGAAGAGCCCAGCTGTATGCACATTTCTTGCCTTGGGACCTTTAACCCTTCTTAGTCTGGGTGCCTATCAGAGGTGTCATAAATACAGAGGGGAATGAGACAATGCAGCTGCTTTAGAATCAGTTTTTTGCTTTTATTTGCAAGTGAATCTTGCTAATTGTTGGTACAATAATTATGCAAGTGACTCTGATAGGAACCATTTAGTTCAAGATTCTGCGTGACCTTGAAGTTAAGACCTTACCTTGTTCCTTTCTCCCCCCACTTTCTCTTACCCCTCCTTTACTAGCTGTCACATATGAATAAACTACATTAAAATAACAAACCCACACTAATTAGCTGATTGTGCTGGGAAGTGTGAGAGCAGAATTTCCTGTGTGAGAGCAGGCAGAGGAGCCTGATCAAATCACACCAACCCGATTTTCTCCCATACCACTGCACACCAGTCTGGTGCTCCAGTGCATGGACTTAGAGGGGTTCATGTCCTCGATACTGGTTCTTTCTGGTGCATACTGGTTCTCTTCTCTGAGACTGTGTGCAAACTCCATTCAGGGAGTTCCTCACTATCCCTGGCTTAGGCTTGGGAAGCTGTTTTCCTTGCTGCATGTGCTTGGGTGCAGTTGTGGCTGGTGTGATTTTGGCAGCCAGCACATCTGGGATGGAGCTGGGGACCTAAAAGCAGGTGGTGCTGCAGTCTGAAGGGAGAGCAAGACAGGCTTTTACCAGAGCTCATACCCTGCCTGAGCCAGGAGCAAAGGCTGGTCCCTACCTTGTTCACCTGCCTGAGATGTTTGGTGCCTTTTGAGCCTTGCTCTGTCCCAGCATAAATACGTGCCTCTTTCTTGAGGCATCCTTTAGTGGCAGAAGGCTCAGAACATGCCCCTCAACAGGCTCTCTTGGCTGGGCTTCCACTCAGAGGTTAGGAAACAGACAGCAGTGCCACCTTTCAGAGGATGACACTGGCCATGCCTGAAGCCCTGTTGGGTTGGGACCAGCCATTTGCTGTTTGGGTTCAAGTTGTCTGATCCCACTAATGCCCTTCCCTGCTTCTTTCCCCTCTCTCTTTCCAGCTGAAAGAACTATATGCACTGACGCAGCCTCAGGAAAACCCACAATGGCTGCCAAGCGCAAAGGCGGCCTGAAGCTAAATGCCATCTGTGCCAAGCTGAGCCGCCAGGTTGTCTTTGACCACGGGGGAGCCGAACAGGCACGGGCGGACAAGGGCCCGCAGCGAGAGAGCAGCAACAAGGACCTGCCTCAGCCCGGGACCAAGGAGCTGGGGTCGGAGTTCTCAGATGGACTCAGCCGCGTACAGAAGATCGAGGAGGACAAAAGGAGGGAGGTGATTGAGAAGTGGGTGAACGGGGAATACAACGAGGAGCCCTTGCCCGGGCGAGTGGAGGGCAAGGAATGTAAGGAGAGCGCGGAGGTGCCCCCCGAAGGGGTTTACATGGTGCAGCCCAAGGGCTGCAGCGACGAGGAGGATAACGGGGACGAGGCGGATGCTCTGAGGAGCTCACAGGATGGCAACTTCTTGGATGACAGGGATTCAGATGGGCCAGCCTTGAAGGACGATGCCTACCGGTCCTCCAGCAGCGAGATGGGCTCCAAGCTGGGGGGAGGAACTGCCTCAGGTGAGTCCTCTGCCCCTTCCTCCTCCAGCTCCAGGGTTGTGTTATCTATGGGCCAGACAAAGTCATTGCTGTGTTCATGTAGATGCTGTCTGCATCGGGCAGCCAAGGAGGACTCTGAAGCCTCAATGGCCCAGCAGGGTCCTGGCATTCTGCTGCTGGGACCATGCTGGGTTTGCCTCTGCTCCCGCCTCCCCTTCCCAAGAGGGGCATTGGTGAGGGCGGATGGCGCCTTCCCTGGAAAAGGAAGAGTGATCCTACATCCCTGGGTAGGGCAGATCTGCCCCTGCAGCACCTTCACGCCGTTTGGATGGAGGTCGCTGTGGAGTGCGCCGCTTCCCTGACCCTGCCTCGCACATGGCGGAGGGGGGAAGGAAACCGCGGCCCTGTCTCTGGGCGACAGGGGGCGCTGCGGCGCGGGGCGGGGCCGCACCTGAGGAGGCGAGCGCGTGCGGCCGGGCCGAGGTTCTGGAAGGAGCGGCGGGAGGCGGCCGGTGCGTGCGGCGTTCCATAGGGAATGGGTGGGATGGGACGGGACGGGATGGGATGGAATTGGGCCGGACCCGACCCGCGGGAGGAGGCTGCAGGATCAGGGGAGCAGCACATCCCATGTGGACCCAGCTGAGCCCCGGCTGCCGGCCTCAGGTTCTGGGTGCTGTGGTGTCGTCGAGCTCGGAGCGAGCTTCCCTCAGGCACTGCCTGCCTTCATCGCTGATCCTGTTTGCCTACCAGACCCCTTCTGGGTGTAAATAGGAAGCTGTAAGGGAGCAGTCCAGCACGTAACGCATCACGATCCCTTTTTGCTGCTGGTGGTTCCCTCATCCCGCGCTGAGGGGCTGCTGCCCGCCATGGCAGTGCCTCCTTCCTGAGGCAGCGCCTCCTTCGTGAGGCAGCCTGGGCTGGAGCTGGTGAAACTGAGGGGTCCAAACCTTTACATCCCTGCTGCTTCGGTCTGGGGTGCCAGCCTGGGTGCAGTTGCAGGGTGTTCTCCGCAGGCTGTGTGTGTTTTCAGGTAGCTTCTACCTTATTTTTGTGGTTCATTCCCTGTGAGGGTGCTGAGGCGCTGGCACAGGGTGCCCAGAGAAGCTGTGGCTGCCCCATCCCTGGCAGCGTTCAAGGCCAGGTTGGACACAGGGGCTTGGAGCAAGCTGCTCTAGTGGAAGGTGTCCCTGCCCGTGGCAGGAGTTGGAACTGGAGGATCTTTAGGGTCCCTTCCAACCTAAACCCTTCCATGATTCAAAAACTGAATTGAGCAAGAAGTGTTAGGAAAAGCCCCAGATGAATTCCTCACATGCTTTCTGATACCCAGGCTCCCCCCAGATTGATTCTGGGATGTGTATGAGTAAGGTAAGCCTTGGTAAAGGCTATGGGTAGATTGAATTCTGTCGATTAAGTCAGAGCAGCTCCCTCCCCGATTTGTCACTCAGCTGGGTTGAATCTGTAATAGAAAGCTCTCCCCCTAATCTGCTCCACCTGCGTGCACCCCTCCCCTGATCTCAGCACTTTGAATCCATCAAACTTTCCTCCTTTTGTGTGCGCGCATGTTTTCCTCCTCCTGTTAATAATGCAGCCGAAGCTCATCTCCGTCTGTCCGTTCCCCTTCTGGAGAGGCACATTCTCTAGTCTTCACGAGTTCAGTGGCAGCGCACATAATTATGCATATAAGATATAAACAGAGCTGTTTAATTATCCTTCGCCACATCAGTGACAGAGTAATTAACAAACATTGCAAGATCAATGAGGAAAAGTGTGACCTTCAGTTTCCTTTGATAGGAAAGCCCTTGTCGTTCCCAGACACAAGGTGATTGTGCCTGGACTCTGTTTTTAGTTTGTTTTAATCCCCCCACCCCATTTACAGCTTTTATTTGCTACGAAAACTAAAAGGAGGGAAACTTAAATATAAAAAATATGTTACCAAACTGGGGAAAATCAGAGGAACTGAGGGTTCGCGCTGGGGTAGGGGTTCTCAGTAAAATGCCTTTGTAGGGCTGTATTGTCAAAGGAGTATGCAAAAATGCATAAGCACTCATGGGGGGCTGCAGGCTCATTTATGTTTAAGGCAGGTAATGGCACATGCGGCGTCCAGTTTACATATGCAGCCCCATGGGATTTGACTTGCAAACAGACGTGCTGCCAGGTCTTGAGCGTCTGTTTCAAGAACCCTGTTGTAAATGTCGTTCGCAACATTTCCCTGGAAAGCACAAACTGAAACATCCCTTGCTTTGGAAAGGACAGAGTTCTTTGCCTCTTCTGTCTTTTTCTGTCAGTGTTCCAGAAAATGGATTTTAAGCTGTTCATCACTGGGTCCTCTCAGACCAGTTTCTTCCAGTGGGATCTGAAACTGCCTATTCCAAAAAGGAGGGGTTTTTCCTGGGAACTGGGGGGGTTGCAGGAGGCAGTCAGATCAGAGGAGAGGAATACAGCTCTTCCCTCCTGGTCAATGCAGCTTCAGGGGAGTCGTTGCAGGAATGTGGTTTTGAGGGTTCTGAATGCCTGGGCTCCGTCTGAGGACGTAAGAGGATACAGAGCTGGCAGTGCTCAGCAGCACTTAAAATTGAACCCATATTTCTTTGATCAGCTGGAAACTTGGATAAAAAGCAGGAGCCACACAGGAAACCAGTTCCTACATCTAACTGGCTTTCTTGGTCCGTAAGGAAAGTAATCCTGATTATATGGGGCTGAAGGGTTCTTTGCTTCCTGGAATCCCGGTGTCTACTCACACAGTCTGCTTTATGGGATTTCAGCTACTGTTCGTGTCCTCTTGTAGTCTAGTGCCAAACTCCTGCCACCTTTGTCAGGGTGAGACAGTGAAGCTTGTTGTGCATGAGATAGGAGTTTGCAGAGACTTGGTTTATGCTGTTCAATTTTCCGGCTTTGAAACAAGATGGAGAACATGCATGTATGGCTGTCCCTGTCCTTTTTCTGAGCCCTCTGGAAAGAAGGGGCTATGAGCTGGTGCTCAGTCGTGCCTTATGTGCCTCCTTCTCTGGTACAATCTAGGAAACACGTTTAGGAGTCGCAAAGCTGTTGTCTGTCAGCAGATGGTTGTCAGAAGCTGATCTGGACATGCAGATATGTTTCTTCATTCACGCACCCTCTCCTGCCCACTGACTGACCCATGCTTCTTTACACACATTTATATATAGCATTTAGGTTCCCCAGTACAGTCTCTGACAGAGATCCCTTTCCACAGTCTTGCTGACGCACACATGCCCAGGGAGATTTTCCTATACAGTCCCATGTTCTTTACTCTGTTACGTTGTGGGCTAAAGTAGTCACCAGAAGCTTTCCCCTGTACAAGCTGTCAAAGTGCTTCTTTCTTTTCTTAGTCTGTTGGCTAAGTGTCTTAGAAAGGGAATACTGGCCCTGTTTTTGACAAGGTAGGGGTTTCTCTTCATCATTTCCTGGGGAGACTCCACCTGGGAGAACATGCATGATGACTGCCAGTTTCTATAGTCCCCAAGTCTACGTGTTTTCCCTCCCAAGCAGAATAAAGGACAGAGCTCTGGCTGGGATGTCCCATCCCCCAGTATCCAGACCTTGCACTCCATTTGGGCTGTTTTGCTTTTCCTTCCATATATAGTGTGCTGCTGCAGGCTATTTTTAGCCCCTTTTTTGCTAGCTTCGGATTCTTTGTGATACGATAGCTGCTCTGAGACACACAGATCTCTGCTCTTTGGCAATGCCCACAAATGGAGAGCAGCGGCAAGGGGTGAGGGAGCCCTTTTATTATCACAGAGAAAAGGAGAGAAAACTCAGGGACAATGTTTCCTGTGGCTCCATGGCTTTGCACTTCTCGCTGGGATTTGTTTCCCAGCCAGTGTCCTGCTTAACTTTTGTCTGCACATAGATATGAGGAGGGTTTTCTGTCAACTCAGTAATAATAATTACCTCTTTGCTGTTGTTTGAAAAGTGTATGTGGGATGAGTTGACTGGGTCTCATACCATCTCTCTGGTGAGACAGCTCCCTTTTTTAAAGTGCCTCCACTAGAATTGCCTTTAGACTTCTGGTTAGGTGCAAATAAGTGAAGGTTGTCTTGGCTTTAGGGGTTGTGTTGGTGGGCTTGTGCTGAGATGAGTGAAGGTGCACTCAGTGGGTAGCGAGTAGTGGGAACTGGCTCAAATGTGGATAAGGAAGGACTGCGCAGCAGTCAATCAGGGAGGGTATTGTGATCATCTGCAGCCGAATTTGAGCAAAGGAAAAGCAGGACGCAAGGTGTTTTGGCAGGGGTGAGAGGATTAAATCCAGGATAGTGAATCCTGAACTCAACAAAAAATCTGAACACTCCCCCTTTCCTTTAATCCTAGGTTTTGCATTCAGTTGTTTGCACCAGTTGAGGTCAAGGCACATGGGTACCAAAGGAGGTACCCATTGGCTGGGTTTCAGGACAGCTGTTAAAGCTAGTAAAAGTCACGCTTAACAGTTTAATTTCTTATCAGATCTCCTCTGTGGTATTTTTCCTGCCATTGCAGTTTGGCACAGGCCAGCTAGAGCTTTTCTGTGCAGTGCTTGGAAGTCAGGAGATTGTGAAGGAAGTTAGGGGATTGTTTTACAGGTCCAAAAAGAGAGGAAAAGCAGAACAAGGGAAAGCAGATTTAACAGAAACAAGGAAGTGTTAGACCCAATAGGGATTTCATGGGTTTAATCACTTTTGTTGGGCCATAGGGTTACACTGAAATGGAGGTAGAGAAGAGAGAAAAAGAGGTAAAAAGGAGAACTGCTTTAAAGGAAGGTGAAATTATTTAATATGTCTATGTGTGGAAGATAACGTTGATGGCTTTGGTAAGGTGTTGGAAGGGCCACAGGAGAGGGTCAGATGGGAAAGCGCAGGTGAAATGATCCTACCTCTGAGGATGGAGTAATACAGCCTTTCCTAGTGTTTTCCTTCTGACAAGTTTTGTTGCTGGACACTGTGGGGCATGAATCTGTATTTAACATCCTTTAAGATTAATAGTGACCCGTGAGGTTGTGCTACAGAAAGCTACAACCTGAGCCAGACACTGCAGGAGCATTGTCATCCATTCTGTGACTAGGAGGGTGTTTATTCTGAAGTCAGACCCCCCAAAATCCCATCCAGGATGCTGGGCCTAAGTGCCCAGAACTGGAAAGTCATCTGAGGTTAAACCAGGGCCCATCACTTACCAAGTTTGTCTTTGTCCTTCTGCTTCAGGCATATTCTTTGCATTGCCTAACTTGCCATGTACATAAGGAACTAATACAGCAGCACTTTTGCCACCTGAACACAGTTCTACCAGGCATGAAATGGGAGTATGACCTTTATGGTCTTACCTGCTTTACTGCCCGTTGAAGGCAGTCTTTTCCTCCATATTGGCCTTTGGAAACTGAACTTTGCTCATTGACTGGATCTTGTGTGCATGGAAGTGCTGTCATGTATGTGCATGCCTCTGTGTATGGCATCATTGGCTGTCAGATCCTCCAAATCCTAGGGCTCCATTTTTATGCTTGGATCTGCTGACCTATTCTGAGGCTATGTCTTGATACCTTCCTTTTTCACTACGTATCAAGGCAGTGTTGATTTGGTTTGAGCGGGACCTAGTGCCCAGAACCTCCATTCTGCTGCTAGTGTATCTGCTTGCGTTGGCTCCCTGTAAAGAGGTGTGCTTGCCCATGAGAGCTAGAGTGAGTGATTGGAAAAGATGACGAGGGAGGTTTGAAGGACTCCTGCACACAGTAAATCTTTACGCTGCAGGAGAAAGTGAGAGGGAGAGGAGGAGGAGCGCTATGTCAGACTGAAGCCTAAATGAGTCCAAGCTGGCACGTCAGAGTAATCTTTATTTCCTCCTTTACACTGATACTGGGTGACCTCCAGATGTGTGTTCTTCCCCTCCTGGTGGCCTGTGAAACTGCCTGAGGGAGTAGGGAAGGGAGGAAAGGAGGGAGAGACCCAAAGAAGGACAGCTTTTGCTCTTTCTTCCTCCCTGTGATCATGTTCAGGTAGACTAAACCCTTCCTGCCCCTTTCCAACCCATGCTCCAGAGAACAGGCTTTCTCTCCCTCTCTGGAGTCCACATCAGGACAACAGCTCTTTCTGTCCTCAGGCCAAATCCAGATGGGGAGAAGGCTGTTCCATACCTATTTTGCACCTGTGTGGACTTTCCCCTTACTGAAAGTTGTTCCTGGTTGCTTTGGGAACCGGCCTGTGGGTTACCACAGCCTTCGCTGAACTGTGTCCCCTTTTTATGTGGAGAGCGGTAGCTCTCTCCAGCCGTTGGGATTGAGAAGAAAGAACTCTTGCGAAATTGTCAGGGAAGGGAAGGAGTTCAGCAGCAGTGGGGAGCTGTCCTTTGTCTTGCCTTCTGTTCTCCACTCCTTGCTAAGCTTCTCATTCATGTAGCCTTTGCTGCTCTTCACCCACCTTAATTTGTCTCCATCTCTACTGCTCTCCTTCTCTACTCTGTGCTTTTCCATTCTGCCGTTCTCCTGCTCTACCCCATACACTGTCTTGCCCAGTCTCCCTTACCCATCTCACGCTGTGTTGTCCTGCCTGCTCTCAGCCCTGCTGTTCACCAGCACACATAGCATATCACACGTTTCTGCCCCCCGCCTTGCACACGCAGATGTTCTGGCATCTATGTTCTGTGCACCTCCTTCCATATACAAACACACAGAAGGACAGAATTGTACAAACCTCGGCATATTGGCATTGGTCTCACTTCCAGTAAAATTACTTTTTCTTCATATTAGGCCAAGGCAAGAGTGCAGAGACATTTATGAAACTTTGTTTAATGTACTGAAAAGCCATCGGCTAGAACATTTAGGAAATTGATTTTCCTGGCATTGATGAACTCTTTTTATTTTACCCCAGTATTAATTACTTTTTTTTTTTTAAACAAATTAATTTAAGAGTCGTAAAACCTAACAAGTGAGCCAAACGTCAGTAGATCATGTTCCCCTCTCCTCTTGCTCCCCCTCCCTGCTACTACATGGGAGGAGAAGAAAAATCAGCGCCTTGTATGACTCTCTCACTTTGGTTCTCTGCAGGGGAAGCTTCATCGCTGCGAGATTATGCCGCCACCACCATGAATGAGTTCCTGGGCATGTTCGGTTATGATGACCAGAACATGCGGGATGAGCTGGCTCGCAAGATCAGCTTTGACAAGCTGAATGCTGCTACCTCAGAGGCCCCTGCGACTGCTGCCTCTCTCCCTGGTGAAGATGCCATGAGCAAACGAGCCCGCTTCTCCAAGTATGAGGAGTACATCCGCAAACTGAAAGCTGGAGAGCAGCTCTCTTGGCCCATGCACTTGGCCAAATCTGAGGAGTTGGGCTCCAAGCTGGGCAAAGAAACTTCCTCAGTGCTGGCACAGCCCATTCGGGTGCCAGGTGCAGATGCCTCCATGCTGACGGAGACCAAAGCCACCATCTTGCCGCTGCCCTCTCCCAGCAGCTCCCAGATGCAGGGCCTCATGTCACGGGCCTCCAAATATGACTTCTTCATTCAGAAGCTGAAGACAGGTGAGAGCATCAGGCCACAAAATGGCAACACTTACAAGAAGGCCTCCAAGTATGACCTAGAAAACGTCAAGTACTTACACCTTTTCAAGCCTGGAGAAGGAAGCCCAGATATGGGAGGAGCCATTGCCTTCAAGACAGGCAAGGTAGGCCGGCCTTCCAAGTATGATGTGAGGAACATTCAGAAGCTTACTCCAGTAAAAGCTCCAACGCCCAGCCTGGCCCCTGCTCCCCTCTCCAGTACCCCCAGCAGCACTCCTGTGGCTGGACCAGAGCAGTCCGTCTCATTGCCATTCAACACTCCTGAATACCTGAAATCAACCTTCTCCAAGACAGACTCCATCACAACTGGAACAGTCTCTACAGTAAAGTAAGTGGCCTCCCAGTTTTCTTTGTCTTAGTGGAGTCTGAAGTCTGTGTGTGGATCAGTGGGCAACTCCATTTCGTGTGATGATAAATACTGCACTGTATGTGTGATGTTTCTTTTTGCTCTCTGTTAGAGTGTCTGCTGCTCTGTTGCACCTTACGTCTCTATTTATTTTATTGGCACTAAGGACGTAGGCTGCCATCAGCAGTCACAGCCATGGCTCTAGAGCCTACTACGCTATGTGTATATGTTAAAATGAAAGGTGAAGGAACATGGTGCTATCAGCACTCTAAGGTCAAAGTTGTAACTACTTTACTTTCTCCTTCTTCGGGTTCTCCAGGCATCCAGTTGTGTTTGTACTAAAACCTTATTCTTGCAGCATTGAGTTAAATCTCAATGGCAAAACTCTGCTTATTTTACTGTTAGCAAGATGAGGCTTTTTGTTTGTCCTAGATCTCAGAAGACATTTTGGTGCCTAATTCCCATCAATTTTCATAGGAGTTAGGCACATACAACTTCTGTGGGGCCAGGCCTGTGTCTTCTCAATTTGCTTGTTCCTTGCGCAAATAGAGGTGATTAAATTACCCCTCGGACTGGGCAAACTCATTAGCCCAATTACCACTAATAACCTCCTACACATGTTGCTGGCAATCCGCAGTGATGCCATTGACTGAATGGAGATATCTCAAGGCCTTGCCAAACATTGTATTACTTTTTAACGTGACTTCTAGAGGTGGTAGCTGTAGAAAAGCTACATATGCACGTGAGGCTGCAAACAGAAGGACTTCTCTGCTTTCTTGTCATGGTTTGGATTTACTTGTTTCTTACTGTGAACCTGGGACTGTTGTGAGCTGTGAATCCCATGAGGACATTTGTAGTAAGTCTAGGACCTCTGTCCTGCGCTTCTGTGGCAAATGCCATTACACACATCCTACTACTTTGTCCTCTGGTAATCGGGAAGGCTGTTTTATGTTTAATACTTAGATCTTGGGCTGTATCCTCACTTGAATGTTCTTTGCAGTCTCAGACAAGTCTGCGTGCCCCACTTCCCATGCTTCCCCACCTGGAAGGCAGAGCTAATGATACTTGTCTTCCATGTGCAACAGTCATTTCCCAACTACCTGCAGACAGATTTGGGAGCTCTATGGTTAAGGTGTATGGGAAAAGGCAGAGGATTATTAACATTTGCATCTGGCCGTGGCTCAGAATGAGCCCTCTCTGTGCTCCAGATGGCAGGCAGGGACTCCTGTTACTAAAAAACAAGTGTTGTAAATATTCCTGTAGGCACAGTGCCTTGTTGTGATGGGTGCCTTGGCCGGGGACTCTGTGTCTGAAGAGTGTGCAGGATGCTCAGCTGCCTGCAGTTCAGTGGCCATCCTAGAGCTCTGCTTGAGTGGTTGTGTGCCTCTTCTTATCTGCTTTGGTGTTGCACTGGGATCTCGGTTTCCTTTCTCTTGCTCGTGTCCTGCTGCCTGCAGGTGTGGGTTTGCAGCACTGTGGTGGTCCCTCCTCTAGCCACAGGACTTCCTCAACTGGGGCATCATGATGGGGCTGTAGCAGGAATGGAAGTGACCATGGCCTTCAGCCTGGCAGCTCCCAGTGTTCTGATCACACATGCAAGTACAGAAGGGGGTCCATTCTCCTTCAAGCTGCTTACTAGATACAGGCTTTCATGACAAAAGATAGCAGCCCATCAGTCATGCTGGTGGAGGAAGTGTGAACTGTGGTATTTGGGACCTGGCTTTCTTTTTGCAGTCCCCACTGGGACCAAATAACCTGTGAGGAATTACCCCTTACTTTCACATATATGAACGTATGCCCTAGCCATGAGATTAATTTCTCTGGCATCTAATGTTCTTAACCTTCCCAGAACTAATCTACGTACTTCAAGTGAACTCTCTGTGAAAGTGTCCTTGTTTAAACCAGGCTACAGAGCTGTTGTGGGTAGGAGTGGAGGTTGGGTGTGGGCAAAACTGAGAAGGAAGGACACATAGAGCCTGCCTGGGGTTGTGTTGGTATGCCACTGACTCGTAGGCTGGAATCTGGCCCTGTATCTCTTTCTCCTCTTGCTGAACTCACTGAGAATGTAATTTTTGTCTTCTTCCCAATGATGTTAAGTAACCCCAGGCTTACATGAGAGTTGGGTGCAGCTGGGTTGGGTTTTTCTTCATAAATACCATTGCTGCCCATCTGTCTGTTGGAGTTGGAATATCTGTGAAAAAAAGAGGTGGTTAAAGCCCCATCTCGGGTGCTGTAGTCAGCTTGCTGGTACCAGGTGGCACTACATGGTGCCTGGTGGCCACAGGAAATGTGCAGCAGCTCAGAGGATGGCTGAAGCACAGAGACTCTTCTTGATGGCCCTTCCATGCAAATTAGGGCAACGTTGCAAGGTGCTTTAAGGAGGTGTTTGTTTTCCTGCGGCCATCATTTGTTTCTGTATAGGTATCCAGGGTTTTTCTGTGGAAGCAGGTTTTCATGGCTGGCCTTCTCAGCTTCTCCAACAAACTGAATTGAGTCTACAAAGAGGGAATATGCAGGAGGGGTGGTAGGTGGACTATGGTTCCCTAGGAAGAGGGTACAGGATTTGAAGGGCAAGGAGGAGGGAGGTTAAATGGCTTTGCTGGGTACTCTTTCCTGAGCCCTCTCTCCAGATGTGTCCATGGTGTGTGAGAGAGCCGAGGAGCTTAGGCTGTGCCCTGTTCCTGCCTGCTAACCAGCTCTGTCCTGTGTGTTTCTCATTAGGAATGGATTACCCACTGACAAACCAGCTGTCAGCGAAGATGTAAACATTTACCAGAAGTATATTGCCAGGTAGGCAAAACTCTTTGACTTTCTTGGGGAGAGGGCTGGAAGAGGGTGGAGCGGTGGTGGGAGAGATCAGGTCTCGTTCCTCTGAATCAGATGTTTAAACCAGTCATTGCCACTTCCATTTCCCTCTGGCATCTGTACTTGCTCTGTTCTCCTGCTTGGGAGAGCAGTAGCTGTGAGAGGTGTACAAGCATGCCAAGAGCATGCTCAGCTCCCCAGAGCTGTTAGACTGTGTGACAAATAGTGGAAAAATGTTTCCCTGCAGAAGCCCAGGATCCAAATGGGAACATTGTCTCTTGACTGTCATTCTTTCTATCCATTGCTGTGCTGTCTCCAGCCTTTTTCCCCCTACCGTGTCCAGTGCCTGCAAGAGGCAAGCAAAGAACATCTCACCTTTGAGAGTCTAGGCTGGAGGAATTCACAAGTAACTCAGGGTTGGGTGGGTCTTAGCATGAGTGTGGGATGTTTATCCTAGAAATCTTTTCAGCTCATCTATATGAGAAACCCTCGCTGAATAAGGTGCAGGCTAGGGCACCTGATCACAGCTGTAGGCAGGCTTAGGTCAGAAATGAGCAATGCTGAGGGGGAGCCCAGGGCTGTTGTGGTGAGGGAGTGAGTAACATCATGAGAGCCAAAGGGGCAGAGGGGATTATTGCATAACACCTCCTGTCCTATAGCTCATGGTGTAAAGGGTCCATCAGCCTTTGCCCCTCGCCTGTTGCATCCTCTGTATTGTGAGAAAGCTCACTGTGGAAGCCCCTGATATACAGAAAGACACCAGTGAGGGAAGCAAGCAAGCACTTCTCTCCAGAGATAAAACTGAAGCGTTTGCTCCCACTTTGGGCACTTACTAACAGGAGGGGAGGGAAATACGTACTGTGCTTTCCCACCTTGCCAGATCCAGAGAGTCTGCCTGTGAGAGGCAGTCTGCTGCTAGGAAGGTGCAAGGGAAGGTCTTGGCACATGGGCAGGGCAAATGGGTGGGAACAGTGCTCTCCCTAGCTGAAGAGTGGATAAGAGGTGATTTCCTTTCCTCCCTTTTGCCCAAATCTCTGATGTAGGAGAAGGGGACAAAAGACCACATGGGAAGAGAGGACAGTTGCACCACCACTCACAGAGTTCCTCAAGCAGCAGTGCCTTTAGTGCATGTGGTAACTGATAATCTCCTGGGAGAGCAGAGGAGGGTTTAAGCCTGTCTTTGCATGGGACAGAAGGAGCAGCACCCTATTATTGCTGAGATTGCAGAGGAATTGCAGTGAGAGAGGGGATGCCACCCTTTCTGTCCCCAGTTTCACCCTCAAGCAAAGAATCATAGAATCATTAAGGTTGGAAAGGACCTTAAGATCATCTAGTTCCAGCCCTCTGCCATGGGCAGGGACACCTCATCCTAGTCTGTGTTGCCCAAGGCTCTGTCCAATCTGGCCTTGAATGCTGCCAGGGATGGAGCATTTACTACTGAACTTCACCAGAGAACTACATAAACACTTCACCCACATCCACTTTTCATAGCATGCTGCAAGCCCCTTCCCCTGGGTCAGGCAGGTAACTGAGGGAGGCTTGTGAGATAGCTAAGGGCCACCACATCCTGCTTAAAAAGCTCCCCAAGCTGCCTGTTGGCAGCACAGCCACTTCCCTTCAATTTACACACCATTTTAAAAACAGTTCAAAGCTTTAAAATCAAGGGGTGGGGGGAGAAAGACACGACACTCTGTGTCTGTACTGCATAATTAGCTTAATGAGTTTGCCAAAGCCACTGCCAAAAGCTGCCCAGGGATAATCCATTCTCTCACACAACAAAACAAAACCTCTTACTTAGCTAGTTTGGTTTGGGTTGTTTCCCTCCCCCCCCCTTTTATTTATAATTAAAAAAAAAGACCACAGAAAAAAATATTATTATTATTATTATTATTATTAGTGCCTCAGCAGATGGTGCTTCTGGCAGCACTTGCTTAAATATTTATTTCTGTGGGGGTTTCCTCCCCCCTTGTCATTGGGGTGGGGGTTTTTTTCTTCCTTCTTTCACATCATCGTTACAGGGTAATGAGTCTGTAAACACTCGAAGCATGCTGACTGCTTTATTTACTATTTTTATTGTTATTTATTTATCAACTCTTGCCAGATCAAGACTAGTTCTTTCTGCCCCTCCTTCCCCCCCCCCCAATTAAATAAATTGATGTATAGAAGTGAACTGATTAAAGTAAAGGAAGGGGAAGGGGGTGGTTCTGGTGAAAATGAATTTATGTGCTTGTATGGACAATTCAGGGGTTTGGATTTGCATAGCAGTGTGATTAAATGGCCTGTGAGCTTGTTTCAGGTGTATGTGTCTGTTAGTGTGCATGGAAATTGTGGGTACGTTGATGTAAATGAAGAGGGGTGTTAATGTACCTTCGAGTATGTGCATGTAAGTGTCCCTGTGTGTATGCGTGGAAGTAAGTGTGTGGTGTGTAAGCTTTCCTGTTAGGAAAAAAGCTAAACAGATGCTGTGCTTTAAAAATTAATAGCTTTGAACTGTTTCAAGTGTCAGAAGAAATACAGGATAAATATAACCCTTTAGGAGCCTAACCTCACAGCCTGAAAGAGCAGTATATCCCCTTTGTGTTGTGTTTGCCACTTCCCTCCTTCCCCAAGCACACTGTTTGGTAGCATGCTTGCCTCTCCCTTCCTGCGCTGGTATACACCACACACACCTTTCTGTGGCACGTGGAAGGGAGGGTAAGAGTTTGAAGTGCTGGAGTGCTTGTTTAGTTGTTTGCTGTTAAAGCTGAGCCTGTGAGTTACTCCTGCTAGGATGTTTAAAGTAACTTACCCCATACTGTCGGATTTCTTCATTGTCTGGCCCTTCTTGCACTGCAGTTGGCATCTCTGGTAATTTTGTGTCCTCACTTTCAATGATATTTGGACTGCTTTGCTTCAAAGTTATTTATAGAATCATAGAATAGTTAGGGCTGGAAAGGACCATAAGATTATCCAGTTCCAACCCCCCTGCCATGGGCAGGGACACCTCCCACTAAACCATGTTACCCAAGGCTCTGTTCAGCCTGGCCTTGAACACTGCCAGGGACGGAGCATTCACAGCTTCCCTGGGCAGCCCATTCCAGTGCCTCACCACCCTCACAGTAAAGAATTTCTTCCATATATCCAATCTAAACTTCCCCTGTTTAAGTTTTAACCCGTTACCCCTTGTCCTGTCACTACAGTCCCTAATGAATAGTCCATCCCCAGCATCCCTATAGCCCCAGTTCAGATACTGGAAGGCTGCTATGAGGTCTCCACGCAGCCTTCTGTTCTCCAGGCTGAACAGCCCCAGCTTTCTCAGCAAGGTCTTTATCTTCCTCTTTCTGCCTGGCCTGCGCTCCACAGCTCTCCAGGCCTTCACAGCCCTTTGCTCTGTCTTCCCCCTCTCATCATTGGAATAGGGAGGAAGCTTTCCACAGAGCAATTTCTTTCCTTTAAAGCTGCTGCTGGTGCTGCTGACAAAGCCCTGGACCAGCAGGACCAGTTGGTTAGATCTGCTGCTGAGCTGTATGTACCTGGTTAATGGCACAGTGACTAAGGCTGCTGCCTGTGTCTTGTACCAACCTCACACAGCCCAGGCACTGAGCAGGAATCGCTTCCACTGCTTTCTGCTCCACACCTTTGTTTGTGCAGCCAGCCTTGCTTTTTGCCTTGTGGTTTGTTTCTTCTCCGCTGCTGAGGTTTGTTCTAGTTTCTCAATCACCTGTTCTGACGTGATCCTGATTTCCTGCAGTATTTCTTCTCCTTCCCCAGGGAAAGGCATGTCTGCTCCTGGCATCTGTCCCTGTCTCCCTTTGTGAATGCTGAGGCAAAGAAGTCAGTTAATTTTTCAGCAATGTCTATCTTTTCTGTCAATTAAATCCCCTTTCCATCTCCTAGAGGCCCTGCTGTCTCCACAGTTGACCTCCTCTTCTTTACTGTGCTTCAGAAATACCTTATTTAGTCCTGCTTTCCATCCCAACTTTCTCTGTCCTGTAGCTTAGTGTTACCTCACCTTACGATGATCCGTAATATTCCCTGCTCCTGCCCCATTCCTTGATGGCCCCAGGACATCCTCACTCCTCTCATTTTTTCCTTTTCACCCATTGCCCTTCCTTGTTTCTTTCCCATGCCCTTTATCATATGCACTCCTGCTGCGTTTAGCACTAAGTGACGGGAGGAACCTTTGAGGAACCTTTGAGCAGATGGTACTTTATCTTTGAATGTTTCCCCTCTGAGTCTGCTTCTCTCCACTGTTTTTCCCTTTCAAGCTCTTCAGTTCTTCCAGAGTCCTCTTGAATATATATCAGAGAGTTCGTTGCACTGATTAGCCTGTTACTGGATTATCCCTTTTTGCCAGTTACTTGTGTGTCTGTCAGTCACTACATTCTACGTGCTGTTTGTATGTAGGTATTAAATGGCATTTCTTCCTTTCTGGGGATTTTTCTACCCTGTGTGTCAGGAGTTTCCAAATCTGCTGGGTGGAATGCTTGGTGGTGACCTGCACAAATGGATTGGGTGCATGTTGCTGGCTGTTGCTTTTTGTGTCCTACTTTTAATGGCACTGAAAGGCAGATCGAAAACCCTGGTTTTTGCACTGCACTATTTTCTGTTGTGAGCAATTCTGTATCCACATGGAGAATAAAGATTAGCAGGGCTGTTGTGCATGGGAGAAGATGCACTCATGGGGCTGAGATGCTCTGGCTGTAACGCTTCCTTCTGCTCCTGTTGATCCATCTCACCTATCTTCCCATTGATCTGCCCATCTTATTGAAAGTTCCTGTGCAATCTTGCCATGATATCTTCTATCTGCATGGTTTAATCTAATCCACTGGTTTGCAGTCTTCTCTGTAGTGTGACACCATGCTGTGACTAAAAAAAAGATAAAAATAATCTTGAGACATAACTCATAACAGTGGATGCCTGAGCTTTTCTGAGGTATCTAAACTCACACAGGAGAATTTTTGAATTGTATGATATTGAATTCAAGGAACCCTTCATTCTTACCCTGCTCCAGGTAAGCAACTTAGATAATGGAGATGAGTTTAAAAGGGAAAGACAGATTAGGGAAGTACAAGACCTGAATAATCCTGTTCAAGATGCACCTTTAAATAGCGACAACTAAGAAGAGGAAGGCTGAAGGGTTACCATCTCCTTGGAGGGGATAAAGGAGATGGGTTTTAATGCCGTAAACATGTGGAATGAAATCAGGAATGGGACTTAATTTATTTGTACCTTGTTTACATGCACCACTCTCAGGACACTGTTTTATTCTCTTTCCCTTTTTTTCTTCTCTCCTCCTCTTATGTTTGCAGGTTCTCTGGCAGTCAGCACTGTGGACACATACACTGTGCATACCAGTATAGAGAACATTACCACTGCCTTGACCCTGAGTGCAACTACCAGGTAAAAGAATGGTAAAAAGTTATCAGCACAGCTACCTGAACATAAAAGTGTACAACCTGGGGGAGATGTGTGTCCTGTGCTTTTCTCCCCCATACACACACATGCCTCTTCACTTTTCAAGGGCAAGATCCATTTTGAATGTACTAGAACCCTATTTTGTTCCCATTTAACCAAATCTAACGCCATTTAACCAAACCCAAACCACTATAAAGAAGAGCAGAATATAGATCAGCTCAAATCAGTGGGAACTACTCCAGATTTGTATCAGTGAAATTCTGCTGTGTTACAAATTGTGCCTGAAACTAGGGAATGCTGATCTGTTAAGTCTGTCTCCCTCCTGCTGCCTGAGTGACATTGTAGCAGCAGTATCTGCAGCAAAACACCCAATAAGACCAGCAGCAGCCCCGGATTTGTGGGGAAAGCATGGGGGCAGGAGTGTGTGGATGCTGTAATGACTGGGAGAACTGCCAGCATAGCCACGTCAGGCCAGCCACGTCACGTGCTGTGTTTGTTTACCCTCTTCCCAGGTCTGGGAGTTTGACACTGCCATTTCTGTGGTCAGGCTGTGTGTGTCTAAGTGGGAATCCCAGAGCTTGCCTCTGCTGTGCATCAGACACAACTTCAGCTCTACCCCAGGAGACCTTTGGGTCTCAAAGGAATGAGTCTGACCACAGCATAGGAAGTTGATCTGGATCTGCCGAGCTTGACTGTGGGTTTTTGTTGATTAAAGGAGAAGTTTGTCCCTGGGATGCATGTATTGGTCCTCCTAGCCCAGCATTTGGTAATTGAGCTGAGTTTGTCCCAGCTGTGACACGGATATCTCTGCACCAGAAAGAGAAAAACACAAAGGATGGAAAAACAGAAAAACCTATTATTATGATTGGCCTCATGATTATTTCCTAAGGAGTCTGGAAGCTGCTTGCGAAGGAGCTGTCTGGTCTCGCAGGGAATAAGGATTTAGGCTGCTTTTTAAAATGCAAATTATTTTATGGCTGAGATATATTTTAGAATAAGTAACGCTCTGTAATAAGTGGGCACAAATTAAGGGTGATTGGCAATAGCAGTCCTGGATGTACGCCCTGGGAAATCAGACCTCCAGCCTCCAAGGGATTCCTGTTGAAATCTATATCCATATATTCCTGTCCCAATACCAATGAGATTGATCAGGATTGATATTATAGGAGGAAAGAGTGGAAGCGATAATCATTTGTTTCCTATGAGGGAGACTAGAAAAGTTGTTAAACATTAGAATACAGGGCTTTTCAATTACTCCTCAAAATAAATGGATATTGATTTCTTTAAAAAAAACCCAGATTTACTTTCCCACCTTCACTGTTAAATATTGATGTCTGTGGGAAATAGAAATGAAAAGCTTCATTTTAAAGGCACTTAGCCTGCTCTGGCAGTGGGGTGCCCCTTCATTACTTCAAGCAGGTAGAGGATGAAAAGGATATTCTGGTCATACGGATTTAACTTTGAGCTCTGCTGCCATCTTTTTCTTTGACTAGAAGAAACTTCTGCGTCTCCATGTTCCTAATAAAGCCATCCTACCTTGTAGGGGAGGCAGGAGACTTACAGTGGGAAGAGAAGCAGAATGGTTTTCCCAGTTTCTAGTCTTGACATGAATGTGGCAGCCAGTGTCTTGCTAACCACTACAGTGAGTGGTTTGGAAGCTTGGATTACTCTCCTGTAGGCTGCTTAGTTCACTGGTTTGCTTTCTAACTATAACAGTTCTTGAGATAATAGCAGCTAAAATTATGTTAGAAGAATTGCAGTCTTAAAGCTGCGGGGAGCATATTCAGGACATCACCCCAATGTCATGTTTACAGCTTTTCACGTGTATATACTTTACCAAGAAGATACATACACACAATTCCTCTTTAATCTGACTCTCTTGGGGTGATTACTGCTGGGCTTTAAACTCCTTATACGTTAAGTTTATTAACAACAACAACAAAAACCACCCTGCCCCTAGGATTACTCACCCACTGCCATCACGTGTGTCTCACTGTCTGTCTCTGTATCTCTCCAGAGATTCACTAGTAAACAGGATGTGATTCGGCATTACAACATGCACAAGAAACGAGATAATTCCCTCCAGCACGGCTTCATGCGCTTCAGCCCCTTGGATGACTGTAGCGTGTACTATCATGGCTGCCACCTGAATGGGAAAAGCACACACTACCACTGCATGCAGGTAACTGCTGGGAGGGGACTAGATAGCAGCACACAAGGCAAATGAAGAGCCATGGTTTGAGCTGTGTCCTTTTTGGGGTGGACTGAAAGGATTCTTGAGTTCTGGCAGCCCAGTTCCTCATATGAGACAGCAAGGGGGTGTCCTGAGGTGAGGGGGTGCCATTCATAGCCTCTCTTGCTCACTTCTGAATCAGGCACCTCTTTGAAGAGTCTGTGCCCTATCCTCACTGCACTTTCTCTGCTCAGCGTTGGGAAGGGTGAAGGGAGGCACCATGCTCTGTTTTTAGAAGCCTTGTGCACGTAGTGAAGCAAAACGGGTCTCAAGGTTTTCTCACAGTCTTGGACTTCCCTTGTTCAAACAAGTCCTGTTCTCTAAGATTCAGGGACCTCTCTGCAATGCACAGTCTCTGTGAAATCTGATGTGTCACTCCCTTGAAAGCAGACTTTTCTGTGACACATCTGCCCTTTAACACTGACTTAAATTCCTCCATAATCAATTTCTAAAGTAACTAAATTTTAATGTCACATGTCTAGACTTAACACCCCTGGTTCTCCATCTCCTTCATCAGTGGTACTTGTTTGTGATGTAGGCTGGGATGTTGTTTCAAGAGCCAGCCAGGCTTCAATAGCAGAGCTGGAGTTGCTGCATAAAATGTGACTGTGATGCCTTTAACTGTTTTTAGACACAGACCCACCAGATTGTTTGGATCTTTCCCTGATTGTTCTCCAGATTAGTGGTTTGATATACTTGTTTCATTAGAATTGGGGCCTAAACAACTGCCATGAGAATGTACTGTAGTTACAAACAATAATCAGTCAACCCTTGGTGGAAGCATTTCTGTCCTGAAAAGCTCAGGTCTTGCTTCCTGCCCTATCCCAACAGTTTAAGACCCCAGTTAAAGTCAAAAGGTCTTAATCACATTCTTAAATAGTTTGCTGGGATAGACTTCAGCATATGTTTAACTTGAAGTCAGGTAAGCTTTCTGAAGTCAATGAGCCTTAAGCACATACTTAAATGTTAGGCATGCACTCAAGTACTGTCCTGAATAGGGGTTGGTTTAAGCATGTGCTTACAACATTTGATAAATTGGGAACTTCATGTGCCTTTCTCTTGAGGACATTTTCTGCTGTACTTTCATATTATTGTTTAGGTCCTTCAATTGAGCAGGATGGGATTTGTTGAATTATATTTTTTAGAGTACAAGGAATGTTTCACAGGTTTAAGTCACTCTGAGTTCAAATAGAGACCCTCATTTCCACAGCTATATATGGCTAATTCCATCCTGTGCCCACTGCCTTCCAGTAGAATAATGCCCATGTAAGCAGTGTCTTACAGAAAAGGTGTCTGAATATAAACTCCCAATTAAAGAAAATACTGCTTAAATGGCAGAATTTGTGCCATCCATCTCATGGGCTTCTTTTTTTTCTTTATGTCCATAATTGGTGTGGATAAAATTCAGTTAGTTGTTTATATGAACTGACATTTTTTTTAGGCTTTAGCACCAAGAGCTGCATTGCAAATTATTCCTAAGGAGGTTTTTGTTTAATTCTTTTTTTTAATGCCATGCAGGGTCTGTCTTTTTTCAAGGTGTCAGTGCAGAGAGAGAGGCTCTTTTATATTGGAAATAGCTGGAGATCCTGGTTATTTTTTTCTTTTCCTGGGTATTTGTCACGGGGTTTGTTATTGCCTGCTTGAATCAACCTGGGCTGAACTAAGAGGTGCTGTTTTCGTTCTCTTCACTTCTGAGATGGTGCAGGCATTGGCACACGTTGTGCTAGAGAAGAAGAGGGAAAAAAAATCCTCCCTCAGCAGGGCTGAGGACGTTTGCAGATTCCAGGGTGTTTTTACTCAATATGGCAAAGTTGCCCGCTTTGCCCAGAGGAAGGCAGGTTTTCAGCATTCCCTCCTTGTCACACCATTCCCATTTGCTGCGCGAGTTTCACATTATTGGAGTGGTAGTGTTGAACAGTGACGGGGGAGAAAAGGCTCTGGTTTGCTAAGGTCAGCTGAACAGAGGGTTTATGCTTGGCTAGAATGAAACCCGTATATTACAAGCTCAAAAAGATTTCCCTCATGTTGCAGTGCCCTGCCTTACCTCCCAGAAGAACTAGAGGTAAATAACTCATTCCCAGTCAACTTTGCATTCCCCAGATGGGTGAAACTCTATTTTATTCCATGTTGCTCCATGATAACAAAAAGTAATGGCATATGTCAGTGTTCCTTTCTCCTTAAGAGCAGGAATCCTGTTTACTGCCTCCCTAAGCAGGCCTGATTATCTGTAGCTGGTCTTTTATCCCTTTGCATCCTCCTCTTTTTTTCTTACTGTTTCATGCCCAGAGAGTTGTTTTATTTATTTATTTATTTCACAACTGCTCTATCAGTCTTTAGATTGGGGATTAAAGAGATGACTTAATACTCTTAGGAGAAGCGCACAAATGGAACTATTAAATGTATGTGTGCTGCTCATGTGATTATTATTGCTGGTAATAATGATGGGCTGTTACAGTGCTGTGCTGATGATTCCCTTTTTTGGCCTGGGGTAGGTGGGTTGTAACAAGGTCTATACAAGCACGTCGGACGTGATGACCCATGAGAACTTTCACAAGAAGAACACACAGCTCATCAACGACGGGTTCCAGCGGTTCCGTGCCACGGAGGACTGCGGCACTGTGGAATGCCAGTTCTACGGGCAGAAAACCACTCACTTTCACTGCAGGTGAGACAGCAGGAAGGGCAGGAGCCCTGCCTCAGAGTTGTGTGGTCTGTTTGCCGCCTCCTGCCTAGTCATAAATTCAGGAGTAGACACAGGGACTTGATTTTCCCTGCCGTGACCTTCTCAGTACTGCTCTTGAGAGAACTCATGTTCCAGGGCAGATGTGATTTCCAGGATCTTGTCACAGAGCACTCTGAAGGCAGGAGTGTGGTCTGAGGTGATCTGGGAAAAGGGTACCCACTAGAAAATCGTAGAATCATTTGAGAGCTATCACAGTGCGCTGCAGGGTTCAACCGAAGTAAGCCATTAATACACTGCTGATGGCACTTCCATGCTAGAGTTCTCTCCAGCCGACAGTCAGCCAACTCATCCCTTTCAGCACCAGACTCTGCCTTCTGCACACAAATGCTCTTCTATTGATTCCTCACATTCTCAGGAAGAGTAGGAAAGCACAATTTGTACCTTAGTCCCCTGTAGCTGCTGTTTTGGTTGGAACTTTTAGTGATGGGCGCCTACATCCCAAAGTTATTGTGGCTGTTCCTCAGAGTGGAGCGAGCTTCACAGGTCTCACATGGCAGCATTCTTGTTTGCTTGGGTGTCACAGGTTAACCCATGTAATGCTCCTCAGCCCTTTTGCTGTCAGGGCCATTATCCCATGCTGATCCCAGTCCTTATCCCAGAGGGAGGCAGGTGACAGCAGTTGTGGTCTTAGCATTGTGCTCCTAGCCCACACAGCCAACTATCCTCTCCTCCTCAATGCCCTTGCAGGCGACCTGGGTGTACATTCACCTTCAAGAACAAGTGTGACATTGAGAAGCACAAGAGCTACCACATCAAAGATGATGCCTATGCTAAGGATGGCTTCAAGAAGTTCTACAAATACGAGGAATGCAAGTATGAGGGCTGCGTCTACAGCAAGGCCACCAACCACTTCCACTGCATAAGGGCAGGCTGTGGCTTCACCTTCACTTCCACCAGCCAGATGACCTCCCATAAACGCAAACATGAGCGCCGGCACATCCGGAGCTCGGGAGTGCTGGGCCTGCCTGCCTCCCTTCTGGGGTCCAAGGATAATGAGCAAGAGGAGTCCAGTAATGATGACCTTATTGACTTCTCCGCTATGAGCTCGAAGAACTCCAGCCTGAGTGCCTCCCCCACCAGTCAACAGTCTTCCGTTTCTCTCATAGTCCCAGCTGCACCTTCCTCTGCTGCTGAGCTCGCTTCCTCACAGGCCAGCAAGTCTGCCAACAGCATGACACCAGCCACCAAGATCTCTGGCCTGCTCTCTCAGGCTCTTCCCAGCAATATACCCTTGGCCCTGGCACTCTCCAACTCAGCACTTCCTGGAACAGCTGGATCCTTCTTCCCCATCATCCCCAGTCGGGTCTCTACACCACTTCCTGCCAGCTCAGCTAATCTGATGACTGCTGGTTCTTCTGGCACCAATCCAACATCATCTGCTTCTACAGATTCCTCATCCCAGGCCATATCAGGATCTGGTGAGCCAGCAGCTACTTCTTCTCCAGCTCCAGCATCTATAATGGAAAGGATCTCTGCTAGCAAGGGATTAATCTCTCCTATGATGGCCAGGCTGGCAGCAGCTGCACTGAAGCCCTCTGTGGCACTTGAAGCAGGTGAGTTACCCTCATCAGTTGTGCTAGTGGTGGGGGAAAGAGCAATGCCTGATGACTTGGAGAAGAGTGAATGAGAAGCCACTGTGTTGTCTGTAGGACGGGGGTGGAGAGGAGGTAGTGAAGGAACATAAATGTGAGAATAGATTTGGTCATGTCCAGTTAACACTTGAAGAGAGCAGTCTTGGCATGGTTTCCTGTGGAATCTGGCTATACCCACGTGGCTAGAAGAGAAGCAGGAAATGCAGCTTTGCCCACAATAGAATAGACTCTTACCAGACATGAAGTGTTGCCATGTGTATTACCTACTTTGCTATAGGCTGAAAATAGAGAGGCACTGTATTAAAAATGGAAATTAAGAACAAGCTTGGCCAAACCCTGCAGCCCTCTTCTGCAGACTGTGTCAAGTTTTAGCTGGGCCTAGTGGTGTTGATCCTGTAGCTCATTGCCAGTGTCTGACCTGGGGGTTTGGTTCTGTGCTGCAGCTCTGGGTTTGAAGAGAGTGTTGGTACATTTCACCAACTGGAGCTTTCTCCTGTTCAATTCTTGCAAGTTGTGCTTCTCCTGAGCTCAACGGGCAGTGACACTCTGAGAGGGATAAAAGATGGGAATGAGAAGTCCCCTAGGGCAACCTACAGCTCTTCCTGCTGCCACCTAGACCTGGGGCCGGTCATTGCCTGTGGCCAGCCGTGCCAGCAGGGATGTGGGGCTCCCTCAGAACACTGGGTACCTCCACAATCTCCTGCTGAAAACAGACAGCTCATGGTGGGCGGTGTGGGGGAGGCTCTGCCTGGCATGGGGCTGCCCCAGAACCTCCTTCCCTGCCAGCCCACGGGGATGTGAGTGCTGACAATGTCCCCTTCGACCTGAGAGCAAATGAGGGAGTAGGACGAAGTGATCTGATTAAAGAGGGAGGGGAACTTTCACATACTTTTAAAATTATTATTTGAAAAATGGTTTCCTAAAGCAGAGAAAGGTCATTGAGGGAACTATTTTCCTTTATTTTTTAATAAAATGCCACTTGCTGTCTGAGCAGCAGCTCGCCGTCAGCTGTACTGCCGGAGGGTAAATTAATATTTTAGTCACTTGGGGATTGTGGAAAAAAGCTCTGCAGACATGTTCCTGTCAGCAACTTTTTTTCCCTCCTTTTTTCTTTGCTGTTCTCCCTAATTTTTTTCCCTTTAATTTGTTCTCCCCCTTTTCCTCTTTCTTTCTCTTTTCTTTATGGGCTCAGCACTAAACCTCCTCCCCAGAAAGAAGAATTCCCCGCCTTGTTTTGAGGACAGTGTGCTGGCAGTGGCTTGAGCCAGGCCCTTTGGCTGTCACCTCCGATAGCCCCGACGGGCAGATGCTCCTGCTGGGCAGGCGCAGTGGCCACCGCTGTCACTACGGCAACGCTGGGATTGGGGACAGGAAAGGGGGCTTGAGTAGCAGTCGAGAGCTGCCACATTGCCTCAGCATTAACAGAGTCTTTAATAAACGCTTAAGAGGCAGCCCCGCAAATTAGTTATGACAGTTTGTGCAGAGAATCAGGTCTCCCCCACGCTCCTTCCGCCCTTCTCCTTTAAAGGGCCCATAGCCTGGACAACTTTGACATAATTTTGCAATAATTATCACTTGAAGAATTTCCACGCTGGAGTGGACGTCAGAACCCATCATGTCAGCCTGGCAATAAACGCTGACCAGCAATCCCAGCACTTCCCTCCCCCACACACTTTTTCTTTGCTTTTCCCATTTATGCACTGGTGCTAGTGATTTAATTTCTTTATTTGCCGTTGTAACCTCATTTTAGACCTACCTTTTTCATCTAATTTTTGCATTTAATTTCGGTGTCTTTCTCGAGCAGGGAATGGACAACCAGCAGCTCCCGGACGGTTCAATCCAGTTCAGGTGAAGCAGGAGCCTGTGGAGGCCATGGGATCATCATCTGCCACTAGTCAGGAGTCCTTGCAGGAGCACAGTTTGGACCTGAGTGTCAAGGATCACGGGTGAGGGATGTGCGCAGTCATCCTTAGCGCCTTCCAGCATCAAGCTCTAACAAGTTTCCATACCTATAATATGAGGGGACACAAAACGTTGATGAAAGGCAGTTTCACAGTGCTGAGTTGGATGCACCCAGATTGGAGGCAGGGAGGTTCTCTTTCCTCCCCTCAAGTGTATGTTCTCCAGACTCTTATTTAGGGCTTACAAACACCTCCTCACTCTTTGACAAGAACCTCACTTCTTGTGCTCCCCTCTGAAAAATGAGCCACTAGCAAAGCTTTCTTCACTTAGATATTCCTGCTGTTGTCATCAGTAGTTGATCAAAAGCTGCTCCAATGCCATACTTCAGCACACTTTTAGCAGGAGCTTTGATTCAGGTCTAAGAGAGGCACCTGCCAGAGAAATTGGACACACAAAACTACTGGGTGTCACTGACTTGGGTCTGGGTCTGGCATGTGCTCATCTCTACTTATGCTGATGAATCTTTGCACTTGCACAAAGGTGAATGCACTTAGCTCAGTGTGTCCCCGGCATCCCTAGTGAGAATAGGAGTGTTTGGGGATTGTCCTGTGTGGAGAAACTGGAGAGGAACTGAGACTGGGGATAAGTGAACCTGCTCCACTTTGACCTTGGTATACATTCTTTTCTACACTGTATTTAAACAAGCTTCAATTCGGGACCCCAGCACTTGCAGTCAACTGCAAGTATTACTGGTGCATGCCAAGGTTGTCTTTCAGCATGCTTAGCTGTGGCCATAAGGATTGTTGCCTTGCCTTTGCTGCTGCCAAGGGGGCTTATGTCCCTGATGAGTGGCCTATTTCTGAAAGTTCTAATGGGATGAAAGAGTAAAACATGGGGTGGGTTCTGAGTCAGCTGGTAAAAGTGTGGACACTGGAGGAAGAGGTCTGGACTGTTCAATTAGCTGAAAGAACTAAATTCTGCAGCCTTGGGACTTTCTCTTTCTCTCCATCTTGGCTATCACAAGTAAAGGAGTTGGGACAGCCCAAGGGAGGGTGGGCATCATTCTCTTTCTCCAGATGTAGCAGGTGAGGAGTGAGGCAGCTTGAAGGGAGAAGGATTAATCTCGGTGCTCACAGTCCCTGCGCACATCTTAACTAAACCCTGTTGGTTTGTGTGTTCCAGTAATGAATCAAATGGCCACACAGTCTCGGCAAATTCATCTCTTTTATCCTCGCTTATGAATAAGGTAAGAGCCATCCATCAAACGCCTTTCATTCCCCCCACCACGAGAAATTAAAGCTGTGATAGCGGGGAGGGTGGGGGGGAGATGCGTTTGTTTTTTAATGTTTTGCCTCTAATAAGATGAGTTTGTACCATTTAAATTTTGAGACCATTTTTCATCGGGTATAATTTCAGAGCCACTGCTTACGAATTAATTTAATGAACTGGCTGAAGAAATATATTGCAGCCTCTGACACCTTTTTTTTGCCTTCATCCTTTCAAGACAGAGGAGGATCTGAAAGAGTAGTTTTTTAATTATTTTTTTCCCCCATTTTTATTTCCAGAACCTGGCAACTTCTCTCTCTCTTTTTATGGTCCCTCATTTGGTTTATTTACTTAAAACCGTTTTCGTTCATTGGGGGAGGGGGAGGAGAATCATTTGCTTTTATGAGCAAGAAGAAAAAAACTAGAAGTTTTGAACCAAAATCATCAATTCCTGTCTCTCTGTTGTGAGTAATGGTGTCCAACAGAGCCCCTTCACCATGTTCTGGAATATTTATTTTAGATAATGCACCGTTTCTTTTTCCTTACTTTTTCCTTAAATTATACATCATCTCAAATATATATTTCCCTTTCACATGATAAATTCTACTGTACCAAGATTAATTTTGCTGTTGTATACAACTGCCATGGAGATGAGGGCAGCCTTTGAGCCATGCTTTAATATTCTACTGTGTGATGGGTTTTACAGGCATAACTATTGCCATCCCCTTGGCTCTGGGCATTACGTGTATCAAGGCCATGTAACCCTCAAGAGAGGGCAGAGTGACTTTGCCTAGTAGTCTCTTCCTCCTTTCTCTCTTATTTGATCACTCTTTCTTCTCTGTGTTAATATCTGCATTTATCCTTATGTCACTGTTCTCCACTGGCTCTCTGTTACAGTGGGGCGCTTTGTTCTACTGGGGTTTTGATATTCCCTTTTAATCTTAATTTCTTACTCATTCCTGCACATTGTCCCTTTAGAGATTCCAAATACGCAGCTCCTCCTCTCGTGAGTAAATCTATTTAGTAAATCTTCTCTCTGTGGTCCCAAGTCATTCTGAAGATCCCAGCTCAGGGAAATTCTCTTTCAATGGCTACTTCACTTGAAAATCTCCCGGAGAATAGGAGATTTAAGTGTATGCTTAGAAATAAGGGTTTGTTTGTGTGCAGCCCTGCATAGGATTCTTTATGTTGTGCAAAAGAAGTGTAGCACAGGTACAAAACAAGAATTCTTCATGTTTGTTCTTTTTTCAAAGAAGGAATGGGATTAACCGATGATATAAACCAGCGAAGAATAGAGCCCACTAATTCCAGGAGCCTATTCCAGGACTAAGGACTGCAGAATCAAGCTCAGCATGCTCAGGAACACATCACACTTGCTTCTTCCTCTTGCTGCACACAGTTTCTGTTTGTGGAGGAATCCTTCACAATTCATCTAGGAAAAAAAGCCCGTTACAGAAATCGAATGCCCAATGAGCTCCAATGGAAACAGACAACCTGAATTTCTGACTCCAGCCATAAAGAGCTGCAGCCTCCACACAGCAGCAGGGGCTTTACCTTCAGGGGGCATTAAGAGAGCCTCAAATAGCCAGGGTTCCTGTAGCCTATTGCTGTTTATTTAGGGGGCTGTCAAGCTTAATTAACTGGTATTTATAAAGGGCTTTGAGATCCTCAAGTGGGTGGAGTTTATAATGCAAGTGTTGGGCCCCATCCTGCATTTTATTCATGCTGTGAAATTCACTGTTGTTACTGGAGGTAACTGAGAGCACAACAAAGCAAGAAAGGGTCTGGGAAATTATTCAGAATGAAAGTTTTTCTCTAAACACACTTGAATAACTTCTTTTTTCTGTCCTGTACATCCTACACCTGGACCTCAAAACCTTCTCTGTGTAGAACCTGTATCAAGCCTTTCACACAGTGCAAGCTGTGAGTCCTGCTTTGCGGAGGACGTCCATTAGGACAAAGAGCCGTAATTCTACTATTGAAGTTAGTAAGAATTTTCCAGGAGCTGAAGTGGAGCCAGAATTTTTTCCCAGTTGAATAAGATTTCTCCCCCCCCACTTCCAAATGTACCTGATAGTCACTTCAAAGAAGATGTCCTTGTGGCTAGGATAAGCTGACTAAATAAACAAGAGCTTAGTAGTTCTGTCACTATCTCTGTGCTAAGAGACCAGCATTTTGTAGGAGCTATACAGGGCTATTAATGTTGAAGCCTGCACACCTTTTCCATACTCAGACAGGGTATGTCTCTCTTCACCTTAGTTTACCCATGTATAAAATAGACAGGATGCTTCATAACTTCACACAAGAGCCATGAATATTAGATGGGCACTGGAGTACTTCATGATAGTTGGGTGGAGGATGCGTGAGAGTGAGGTGTTATTAAGTTTTGCTGATGCAGTTGAGGCAGTCTGCACAGACTTCTTGTCTACTCTCTTAATCTTTGAAGACACAGCTTTCCATGGGACAGTCCTGGGGGTATCCAGAGTGGCAGTGTCCATGGCTGTGTGCTGGGCTTGATTGTCTGTCTTCTTGTTCCAGATGTCCAAGACCAGTGCCAGCCTTGGCAACCTGCTGAACATCAAGACAGAAGGAGATGGCAGCCAGGCTGGGGCTGGAGAGCCAACACAGTACTTGGGCAAGGCAGTGAAGGCACTTGTCCAGGAGAAGCTCTCTGAGCCGTGGAAGATGTACCTGCGCCGGTAAGGAAAGCATGGAACTGGGAATAGAGGAAAGGGAAAATTACTTCCTTTGCAAAGTGTCTGGCTCATTAGTTCACACTTGAATGCAGAGTTCTCTTGGATTTAAAGGCCTAATTCTGTGATACACTTACCTTCTGGAGTCCATTCGGTCCTCAGTCCCGGCCAGCTGCAATAGGTGTTAATGTCCTGTCAGAAATAACCTGTACACATGGAGTTACTTTACAAAGGATCTTGATAACCAAATATAAGCACAGATCTTCACTGTTGGCCTAAGCTGCTTCTTGGGCTCCTCGTTGTGTCCCCAGCCTTCAAGTCCAGGAGACCCACGGCAGCTGTTTCAACCATGTTGAGTTACTACACACAGATCACAGAAGCCTTATGCTTGCTGTGGCATTTCCTCTGATCACAGGAGCAGCCCACTGAAACAAAATCAGGAGTATAAAGAGTATGGGAACTGGGATGGTTTCTGCTGGTTTTGCTGTAGACAAGGAGGCTTGAAAGGAAAATGGAACAGATACAAAACTCACCCACACACAGACACATGCACATACATGCCCAGACAGACACATACTTTGAGCATACACAGATACACCCAGGCAGACACATACGGGTTTGTGCTCCGACACAGATTGTTGCCTACAAATGCCTGTGGACACTTTGTAAATCCCAGACTTTAATGGAGAAGACTAGAAACTTTTCTGGTCCGTCTGCCCCTGGCCAGTGTGAGATCCTTCCCTGCAGTCCATTTGCATTTTGTCCAGCCTAGTTGTAATTATGCCAAGCAGTGTGGCTATTTTCTTGTCTCTGGGAGCATTATTCTACCACATAGTAAGTGCCACTGTCATGATTTTTTTTCATGGAATGCTGCTTGAATTTCCCTTTCTGTAATCTTGTTGCAGTTCTCCTGGTTCTGTCCCCTGGAACCACAGCAAATAATTCCTCTCTGCAACTGGGGTTCACCCCCTTCAGATAATCACAGACTTTTAACATCCCATTTGCCCAAGCTTATTTACTTCCTTTAATCTGACTTTGTAAATTAGTCCCTTCAGCCTGCTGATCATGTCATTGCTGTTGGTATTCTTGCTGTGCCCTGAACGGGTACAGACCCAGACTGCCAGTCCTGCATCACCACACCAGACCTATCAAGCTTTCTGCCCCCATATATGCAGCTCACAATTGTGCTACCTGGTTTGCATCTATACTGCATAATGTATACGTATCATGTTTACCAACCACTGTAACACAGGGTTGCTTTTAATGCTCTCCTGAGTCCCCCATGCATAAAACCGTCCCCACCCCCAGAAGTATTAGCTGTGTGCTTCCAGACAGGACTCTCTTATTCTGAACCTTCTCCCTTGTCTTGCGAGGCCTCTCGGTGTTGCTTTTCTCCTCTTGCACTGGTGTTGCCAACTCCTCCCAGTTTAGTATCTTCTGTGAATTTCATTAACACGCTGTTTACTCCTTCTCCTAGATTACTAATGAAGACGCTAAATAAGCTCAGACCTAACCCAAGTCAGCCGTGCAGTGTTTGCGGGATACCTCCTCCCAGCTCAGTGCTGTTTGTCATTAGGCTTTGTTTATGGTCCTTCAGCCAGTTTGCAATCCATGAGGTAGCATTCACATCCAGGCCAATTTAGATTAATTCTAAGCATATGCAAGACTGTATCAAAATGCTTTACTAAAATCCAAATATATTGCATCTCTTCATCCACTAATTTTGTAATTCTATCAAAAAAAGCAATTAAATTTGTCTGGCAAGATTTATTCTTTATAATCCTGATGCTGTTTATTGCTCATGGTTCCTTTATCCTCTAGATGTTTAATGATTTTCTCCTCCCTCTTAATATTTGTTCCATTACTTTACTGGAAGGAGAAGTTAAGGCTAGAGGTACGATAATTGCCAAAGATCACTCGTCTTTTTTTCCCCTGAAAGAATCAGTATCTAGATTTTTCTGTTACTCTTTTTTTGTTTTCTCTTTCCCATACCTCCCTCTTCTCTATGGCGTAAAACCAGCAAACAGAAAAGCAATCAGTTTGGGAGTTAATTTCCATTGCACTTCAGGACATATATCATCCAGACTGGCTGATTTGTGCATATTTATGTTTTCCAGCCAGCCCCTTTATCTGCTGTTCTAGGCGGTCTTCACTTTATCCCTAATTGTCTGCTTTGTCTTTAGTTTTCTTGTCCAGAGCAAATTTCATAAAGCAGCCATTTTTGACCTCCCATTTTTATTGGATCTTCCTACTAAGTGCAGTATCTCTTGGTCCTGATAAAAGCACCCCTTTAGCTTGCAGTATCTTGGTTTCTTACCTCTTTACTTTCCTTCATCTTCTCCCTGGAAGCCTTAACTAAGTGCATGTATTCTATATCCACTGACCTTCCTTCTCCAGCACAAGGTTTTTCTCCTTTTCCTTTACTCTCAAACTGGTAGGAGGCCCCTCCTGGGACCACACAGGCTGCTGTTTGTGTCTTGTTTTCCTGCTCATCAGAGCAATTGTAGTTTGTTGTATCTTAATTATGCAAGATTCCCCTGTTAAGTTTCAGATCCTTCCTGCCAGTGTTTTTTACTTGATTCCTAGATTCCCTGTGATTCTGGAGTTTCCTGAAATCATGTGTATTTGTGCTACTCTTATTAAGTCCAGAGCATCTCAGCAGTGCATGAGCAGTGAAACCATGCTTAATTGGTTTTACCCTCTTGACCATTTCCTCCATGATGATGAGAGGGGTATCTTAGATGATGGCTTTTGCTCTGGTGGTTGCTTTGCAAGGTTGTTTCTTATGTACTTCAGGGATTGTGCTTTTCACTATTTATGCATCCTAGGCTGTAATTGCTATATGGATGATACTTCATCTCTCCATCTATGTAGTACCCTGTTGTTTCAAGGTGGGGGGTGGGTGGGTTCTGGATCTAGGTTCTCTTGAACCTCTGCAGTTTCTTCCCTTTTGCTAGTCCCAGTAAACTGGGAAAGAAAGAAAACAAAGACCTGTTTTACCTGGATTACCTTTACTAACCTGTGATTGTTCTCAGAGCCTTGGCTTTTGTACATAGATGCTCAAGAACTTAATGGTTTTCAGGTTTTGTTTCAGAGTAGGTCTGTATTTTGCTCACACTAAACTGGGAGTTTCTTGGTCAAGTCCAGCTGGAGAGAAATTAGGTTCTTGTTCTGCATGTTCAGATCTGTGTAACAGGCCCTAACCAAGCAACACCACCAGCAGTTTGTGCCGTAGGAGCAGTGGCATTAGAAACACAGTGATAGTAGAGCTGAAAACCAGAATATGTCTATTCCAACATGGCTTCTCTGTTGGGCTCTTCCCTAAGATGCTTGTCTGCTTTGGGCAGGTTTGGTACCAAGGACTTCTGCGATGCACAGTGCGACTTCCTCCATAAGGTGCACTTCCATTGTGTGGTGGAGGAATGTGGGGCCCTCTTCAGCACCCTGGATGGAGCCATCAAGCACGCCAAGTAAGTAGCAGAGTCTTGGGAAACCTTGGGAAAACTCACACACACTACAGGACAAGAGAGACCTTCCTGAGTAACTGTTCAAGAGCAGGAACATGGGCAGTCCTAAGGGCAGCAATTTGGGCACGCATGTGCTTCCTGTGCAAATGTGCTCAGCTAAAAGTTTTGCAGAACACCGTGTTCTCTTTAAATTTGTTTCACAATAAATGTGTTCAACTTGCGAAAAAGTGTTGGCAAGGCTGAGAATTGGACATTTGTGTTCTTCCATAGCCTACTTGACAGACCGTGTGTTCAAGGAGACCCAGATTTCTCACAGCACACATATATACCATCCAAAAAAATATATGGGAGGGGGAGGAGCCTGTAAACCCAATCACTGTCACTGGATATAGACTTTTTGTGGAGTAGACACCTCCCCATCACTGCAGTGTAGAAAGCATTTTATTTGTTCGTTGTCTTGTCATGACAAATCTCTTCTAACAAGTTTTCCCTAGCCCTTAGTTTATATGGGTTTAGGAGTTCAAAGCATGTGGATAAGGATCTTGAAATGAAGCAGTTCAAACTGTCCAGCCCAGCAGCACCCTCCTCCTCACCTTGCCATGTTCTTGTATTGTAAACCCTTCGTCATTTCACATCGTTTTGGAAAGCAGCAGCCAGCCCAGAGTTTGGTAGGCAGACGTGTAGGTGAGAGAATACAGCCTGTGTTACAGAGGCTGGACAGCAAGCTCAGCACTCTAGATGTCTCCTGAGTGAAGAATGAATTTAAGATACCCCCCCACTGTTGCTGCGAGGGGATTAGCAAAGGAAGGTGGGATCCTGGAAATTCTCCCTGTTGTAAATTTCCATTACTCTGTCTTCTTGCAGTTTTCACTTCCGAACTGAGGGTGGGACTGTGAAAAGTAACTCCGAGTCTCCCTTCTCAACCACTGCTGAGAATAAGCCTTCACTGGCCCCTGCATCACCATCTGCTACTTCTGTCACCATGGCAAGCGCTCCAGCCCTCGATGGGCCCACTCCAAGTCCAACCACCGTGCCCTCTGCCCCCACACTGCTAGCTTGGAAGCAGCTGGCTTCAACTATACCCCAGATGCCTCAGATCCCAGCATCAGTGCCTAACCTGGCAACTTCACCCTTGGCAACGACTTCCCTGGAGAATGCCAAGCCTCAGGTCAAACCCGGATTTCTCCAGTTCCAGGAGAAGTAAGTTGTAGATGCTGCTTTCCTCCTTATGTCCGCTCCAGCCATGCAGTCCCCTCTGTATCCCTTCTCAAAGCTGTAGTGCTACATCTGCATTCACCCACTGAGATATCTTCTGTCTTTCTGAGCTTTATCTCACAGAAAATGTACTTGTACCAAGTCTAGAAAATGCCTTAGTTTTCCTAGGAGAAAAAGCAGGATGGATGAGTACATCTGGGAGTAGTTTTAGATGGGAGCTTAAAGGAGAAATAAACTGGCTGAGATACCACTGAAGCCTTTTTTATACCTCAGAAGGGGCGCACAGAAGTACGTGTGTCTTTGCAGTATTTTTGACACCGAAAGCCACAGAGGAAGCACAACATCTTTAAAGTTTTCAGCATGAAAACCTGAGTAGCCCAATGCCAGATCTCGCTGCAGGGACTTACTGTGAGTTTCTGTAGTTGAGCAAAAATCAGTGGGCAGTGGAGTGCTCAGTTATGCAAAGGTGAAGTGTTACTGCAGCGAAGTACACAGAACTAACTAAGAGTAGATGTTTACAGAGAGCTGAAAAGGAAGAGGAAGGTTGCTGCATTTCTCCTGGGTTTGTCCACAGTCAGCTCTTCATGGGAATGCCAACTGGGACTCAGTGTAATTGACCTTCATTTATTTTTTTCAGTTAAGAAGATGGGGGGGTCAGGTAGTGAAGGGGGTATAAGTGCTTGGACTCTGCTTGTCAGGAATGGGTCGCTCAGGGAATAGGGAGCAATTCTCTCTCTTTTCAGATCTCTCCAAGTTTTGCTGTCCTGGCTGAACTTCTGTACAAGTGTAATTGAGTCTCTTTAAGTCCTGTGCCTCTGGTTTTGTAGTGTTGGTTTACAGAGTAATTCACAGGGGAGGTGTCTGGCAGAAGGAAATGGACCTTGCTGAACTTCTTTTCAAACATGAAAGAAGTTTCACAGTGTTGGTGTTATTTCTGTTGCATAGACAGAAAGAAAGGGGTACAGAAGTTCTGTGGTTTACGCAGGAGTCCAGGCTCAGCTTAGGCATTGCTGCTTAATGATTCAGGCTGCTGGAGTCTCAGTCTCAGGGTCATGTATTGACAGTCATTTGCTTTAAAGAAGTGTATTAATTCAGTTTCACATAACTGAGTAGGTATCATTTGGTACAGTGCTTGGGATCCAGGAGATCAATGTTCACCTACCTCTGATCTGACCTCTCTGCAGCCAGAAATCCATGGAATGGGGGGGAAGTAATGTATCGAAACCATTTAACTAATTAAATAGGCCACTGCTGATTGTGTTTAATCAGGGGAAGCCCTGGCATCTTGCAGTGTGCTTGCCCAAGAGTTTCATTTCAGTGAGACAAAACGGAGATGAGAGAAACTGAGTCCACTGAGGCAAGTGTAGGGAGAAAGGGAGAAACAGCATCTGTGTGGATCTTGAGAGCTTTCAATTGCAAGTGTGGCCCCCGGAGACTACAGCACCCATGAAGCACTGCTGTATTTCAGTAATCTCAATGAGGAAAGTGCTCTGGCTTGGTGGAATTGCAGTGGCATAACCAGCATCAATTTTAGGAAAGAGGAAGGTGGCTGTGGGCAATCTGTAGTCCATGTTTGGAGCAGAGGCTTCAGCTGGGCTCCCCCTGAATTAAATTTTGGCAAAGAAACCAATGTGTGAAATGAGTGAGGGTGCTGATGGGGTGTTGGATGTGTTCCAGTGATCCCTGCCTGGCAACGGACTGCAAGTACGCCAACAAATTCCACTTCCACTGTCTCTTTGGGAACTGCAAGTACGTGTGCAAAACCTCGGGCAAAGCAGAATCCCACTGCCTGGACCACATCAACCCCAACAATAATCTGGTGAATGTGCGAGACCAGTTTGCTTACTATTCACTGCAGTGTCTCTGTCCAAACCAGGTAAGAGCAGTTCAAAAGCAGTGTTCCACCCTGAAGTATGTGTGTGGGAGAAGAATGAGAAAGAGCAAGTAGACTGCCCAGCAGGAAGTGAGGTGGAGTGTCTCATTCCTGGTCTAATTACAGAACCATGGAAGGGGCTAGCAAAATGTTTGGTTTCTAACAAATTGCGAGTGCTTGGATGTTTCCTTGGCTTGGGTGAAGTGGACAAGGTAACTAGAATGATCTGAGAGACACAAAATGAAATACAATAAAAATCTATGATGAATACCAGGGAAAGCCACAAGTTAGGGTTGGGGTATCTCAACGTAGAATTATGCAATACAGAAAGCACAATGGCAATACGAAGTACATGACAGGGAGCATGGTTGTATTGCAGCTTGTGGAAGATAACATGGATGCGATCTAGAGTATGAGGTCAGAGCTCTCTCATGTCTCAGAGGGACAGCATCAGTAGCAGCAGATGGAAGTGCATTTGGTTTAGATATGCTTAAAACAACCTGTCTGTCTGCTCCTCTCCAGCACTGTGAATTCAGGATGCGAGGGCATTACCACTGTCTTCGTCCTGGCTGCTACTTCGTGACTAACATCACCACCAAGCTGCCCTGGCATGTGAAAAAACATGAGAAGGCAGAGAGAAGGGCAGCCAATGGCTTCAAGTATTTTACCAAGCGAGAGGAGTGTGGCAGACTGGGTGAGTTGGCTTCTCGTCCCCCATCATCTTCCTCGTGTGGGCTGTCCCATGTCCCACCTAAGAACACTGCGAGTTAGAGCCTGCAAGTTATGCTTAAGGTGTATTTAGTCATTAAAGCAATGAACAAGAGAGAGAATGAACAGAAAGCAGTTCCTGATCTGCCTGAGCTGAAGCATGTTTTCCCAACTAGACCCAGTTAAATGCATAGAAATGATAATATAGAGGATTTATTTATATATATACATATATATATATATATTTGTCTGGAAATACAGCTTCCCCTTAGTTTTTGCTTTATAGCTCATTGTCAAGGCCTTTTTGTTTGTTTGGGGTTTTTTGCACTCTGTAGTCTTTTGGGCCTAATACTTGGGTGGAGTTTAAGAATGCTTTTAGCAGTAATAAAAGGCAGAAGCGAAATGCTTATTCTGATGAGTGCCTTGTGTGAAAGTCTTCCTGCATCAAGAAGGCTGCTGCTTTGCCTGATTCCAGGCAGCTTCAGATGACAACTTACTTTTTTTTATTAGCCATTGCCAGGGCAGCACATTGAAAGACAAAGGGCAAATAACCAGAGATTGGGGTATGAAGAAGAGCATTCCATAAACTACTCCTCTGAAGCCATTCTCCACAACCAGTCGTGAGCAGCAGGGAATGCAGAGCTGTGCTTTTGTGCCAGTCTCCCACCACAGCACAGCCTAAGGAAACACCTGAGTGTGAGGAAACACAGCCTCACACTGCGGCTTGCCCACTTGCCAACACTATTAGCAGCAGGGCAGTAGTTATTAAATCCGAGTGCCTCTAGTGTAAAGCTGGTCAAACACACAACAACAGAAAGTAGAATGCATTCCCAGGGAGGTAGCTAGAGCTGGAAGCCAGGGCTCTGAACTTGGGGGGAATCCCTAAAGAGAGCTCCTGCAGAGCTCTGTCCTGAGCTGCCATGGTTCACTTAACTCTTCAACTTGTGTTTTGGCTTAACAGTATCACAGACCCAGCCCATTGGAACTGAAGCTGGAACAAACCAGGCTTCAGAATAACACTTCTGGGTGCTGTTCTCACACTGCAGGGAAACAGCCAGAACCAGACTTTTCTTTTCAGCTTTCTTTTCATCAAGATTTGTACCCAAATGGCAGCTTGTTTGTGGTAACCAGGGTACTGAGTGTCAACATGCTGCGGCCAGTACTTAGCAAGGTCTCATTTGCACATGTCAGTAGATTCAGCAGTTGCTGGTATTTACTCAACTTTAGGTGTTTTAGGTGATAGCAAGAGCTAGACAAAGCAGGACAATGATACATGACACCCAGCCTGCACGGGTGCCCTGGCAACAGGCGAGCCTTCACCTGCCCTTTGCTGATAGTGTTTCAGTCCTGCCAGCACTGTTTGTTCTCCATCCCAGAGAACAGCACAGCGGGATGGGGAGGGCGAATGAGGTGGTGCTGTGGGGGAGTGCAATACCTAAACAAACATAAACTTGGCATGTTCCTAAAACACTGCCTGTGAGAGCTAAACATGGGCTGAGTGAGCCAGGAGCTGCTTGGCTGTGCATGTGTCAGCAGTGTTTAGTCTGGGGAGCAATGGGGTACATGCATCCAGCAGTGTGGACATCTGCCTGTAGGTTAGGTTGCCATGCCATAAAACATGTTTAGCCAGCATATGTTATAGCCTTTGCCTGTTTAGATACTGGCAGCATGATGTGATGGTGTAGCTGGATGTGTTTGTGTAGGTCTAGATGGCTATATCAACATGTAAATGCATGTCTGCTTCTCTGTACATCTCTAGGCTTTTTATTTGTGTGTATATATATATATGTACACATCAGGTGCAGAAAGCACTGGCTTGCTTTAAGGGCTGTGAATGTTTCAGAACAAACATATAGATTTTTCTTTAATACATGTGTTAGTGCATGTATAAGTGTCATACACACACGTTTGAATGGGGAGGGAGAAACAGATAAATGAAAAATACTCACATGTTTAAGTACAGGGGGATGGGTGTAGCTACATGAGTAAAACTGAGCCTCTCTGTAGGTCTGTGCAGGTCTGTAAGGGTATGGCCAAGGGATGATGGAGAACAGACAGAACCTGACTATCGATAGAGCTGTGTTTTAACTGTAAGAAGCCATTATCTATATCTATAGCTATAGCTATTCCATCAGCTATAGAATGTGGCTGTTGAGGATTGTCCATTAATGAGATACACAAACACCCAGCATGCATGGCATGATCCACGAGGCACAAAACGTGTCAAGTACTGAATGCCAGAACCCATAGAAATCGCTTGTTGCTGACTAGCTGCCTCTATTACACAACAAATTTGGAGTGGCAATAAACACTTCCTGGCTCGTTTCTATCTGACCAGAGAGTATACACTGTCCAGAGCCAGCACTGTTGAGACTGCTGTACTGAGAGCACAGTTAGAGATAAAAAAAGAACTTTTCATTTCCAGTCTGAGCATGTATTTTTGATTGTAGCCTCCACAATACAGGTAAATGTATTGGTTCTGTTCTCTTTGTAAAGGAAAAGGTGCTAGGTAAGATTGGAGAGTGTTAGGCACTAGTAGATGTAATAGTAATGTTCCTTTCTTTACAACAAAATGAAGAAGGATGGGACCAGTCTCACTTCTTAAACCTGTGTACACCGTAATCCTCTCCTGCAGTTGCTCAGCATGCAAAATACCATGTTTTGTCTCATTCAAGACTGTGTCTGAAGAACCCATGACCATTGATAGTCTTCCACTGGAAATCCATGTAGCAGCAGCCCTGTCCCATTTCCAGATCATCTTCCTACAGTCCCTTTCCTTCTTGATACCTTCCATGTACTACATATGATGGTTTTGTGTCTGTAGGTTGCAAATACAACCAGGTGAACAGCCACTTCCACTGCATTCGTGAGGGCTGCCAGTTCTCCTTCCTGCTCAAGCACCAAATGACATCCCACGCCAGAAAGCACATGAGAAGGATGCTGGGGAAGAACTTTGATCGTGTTCCTACTCAGGTGACTCACTAGTTATTTAAGCTGTAGATGTGCATGTAATACTGGTCCCTTCGGTTGCTTGCTCCAGAACTACCTTAGACACTTGTACCCAAACTCTCTCAAATGCAGATAAATACAGCATTAGGGGATGCAGCTGGGATATGTGAGTTCACCCAAGGTACCTTTACCTGGTTGGACTGCACAATAAGAGGAAGCACAGGCATCAAAGCATTACTTAGTGTTAACAGCTTTTCCTTGTGAATTATGGAGATAAAAAATGGAGAACTAAAACTGCAACTTGCCCTCCCTCCCTGCTCTCTCTGTATACACCAATTGGCTTATTAAAATAAAGTGCTTAGGATGTGGAAGAATTGAACATGCTGGTTAAAGCACACATTTCCTGTTACACATAAAGAATTATTTGCTGCTTCCACCCAGGATGGGAGAAATACCAATCTTGACATTTTTCTTCCTTTATTGATTTGGAGTTAGTTTAGGGCGCTCCTTGTCCTCCTTCAGGAAGCAGCAGAGTGATGCAGTTGCATCTTCTCTTAACACATAACTGAGAGGAGTCCAGCAAACAAAACAGGGATGGAAGCACAAATCAGAGCATGTGGCAAAGCTAACCAGATCACTGCTCTGCCTTTCTGCATTCAAGTGTTCTACCTCCAGTTTTCGCCATGCCTTAGTGGTGAGTTGGGCTGGTCAGTGCTGCTGGCTACCTCCCCATGTAACCAAAGACGAGCAGGCCAGGCCAGGCCAGAGCAGCTGCGTGTGACCACAGCACACACCTCTGTCACTGGTTTCAGCCTCTGTGCCCCTGATGCAGTGTCTCAGCATGCAGGCACTAGGAGAGTCGTGTCCGCAGTCATATTTCCAGTCTCTAAATGCAGCAGGACCTACACAGTCAGGTAGCAATGCCAAGATTAACACCTCCTGTTTTTGAATGCATTGGAATCCACACGCCAGGATGCTGGTGCCAAGATTAACGCTCCCAGCCTCTGAGCACATCACAGTTCACATACCAGGATCCATGTGCCAAGTTGAATGCTCTGAGCTCCCAGGGAAGGAAGATTCACGCTCCCAGCTACCGTGCCATGGGTTTCACTCACGGGCATGTTCCAGCTATCCCTCCTGAACTGTGACAGAGGGAAATAAACGTGCAGACAGATGGTTTTGGTCTTGGCATCTTGCTTTTGGTGTGAAAGTCCCTGTCCTGTGTTCTTGCTGCAGGTTATTGGCCACACTCCAAGAAATGAAAATCTCCCCCAAGTTGGCAGCATGGCACCCAGCCCAGCCTCATCAGGAACCCCAGCTTCCTTTCAGGGACCCCCAAGCATGATGGACACTGAAACAGATGAATACATGGATTACACTGGCTGCAGCCCTGGGGGTATCTCCTCTGAATCTTCCAATATGGACCGCAGCTGCTCCAGCACGCCAGTGGGCAACGAAAGTACATCGGCAGGTAAGAGAGAAGGGGTGGGGTGAAATGGATCCTCAGTTGCCTGCTTTCTTTCAGCAAATAAACTCAGGAAGAGAGGCCAAAGAACAATTGTACCTTAAAATATGACCTGTACCTACTTCACAGTAGTGCCTCATACTAACCTTGCTCCCGCCTCCATTTCTGAGAACAGATCCATCAAAATGAGCACCTCAAGCATCCATGAACTAACAGCACATCTTTTCTCCCCTGAAGAGAGATTTTTATCCTCTGTCTTGGATAAGAGGATTTAAAAGAAAAATAGTTCTGGGCCTCTTCTGCAGTTGGCATTTCCCCTGGTATCTTTATGTATTTCCTTGTGCAGCATCTGAAGTCAGGTACTTTCCTATACTGCTGAGGTACAGAAAGACTGTACGATAGCAAATACTGTATACACAGGGGAAAAAACCCTACCACATCTTCAGAAAGCAACATATAAAAGCAGCTCACTGAGCTCCCTTGCTCCCACTCTGCAGTGCTGCTCAGAAGAGACCTCCATCATCCCCTCTTTTTGCCAGGATAATGTGTAGCCATCTCCCACTGCCCTTTGTTAGCGGGTTATTTTCTCAGTAGTCAGATAGCTTTTATGAATTCCGTTATCATCTAGTGGTGATCCAGGGATCTCTTAGTTGCCCTTCCCAGCATTAAGTGTTATATTCTACACAGGCTGCCTCACTGAGCTCGCTTTAATGTTGTAACATTTTCCTGCTTTTCTTTCCCGTACCAGTTAGATAAAGGTTATCCCATACCTGACCATGTGTGTGAACCCTGCTGGGTCATGACAGTGATTGTCCCATGACATTAAAACTCCCCCCGAGTCCTGGTGGGACAGTGGTTCCTGGCACTCTGTCAGTAACTGTCTGGGACACAGCCCCCAGCTGCTATCCAGGGAGCAACACCACCCACCCAAAGTATAAGACCAGCCTTGCAGCCATTAGTTGTATGAGCTGGCACCATGTACCTGAACAAGGACCAAGCATACAGGAATTTCTCCCCCCATGCCACTAAAGCCACACTACCTTGGTGCAGAGACAACCCTCCTCTTCCTGATGCTGTCAGTTCCTCACCTTCTGTTTCTTCTCTGTTACAGTTCTGTTTCATACATTTGTGAATGTATTTTCCATTTTCTTCATACTGCTTCTGCTCTTGGGTTCTCATTTCAGTTCTTTTGTTTCTTGGTTTGGTTTTTTTTTGTTTTATTTTTTATTGGTTTGGTTTGGGTTTTTTCTCCTTTTTTCTGCTTTTTTTCTCTCCACATTCTCCAGGCTGCCTGGTTCCTTCTACTGCTACTGCTGCTGCCGATGATGGTACCCATACTGCACCACAACCTCAACCACCATCTCTGCCTCCATCTTTCTCACAAGCCCTGCTTAGGTCTCCCCTTCCCACCCTCCCCTATCTCTTCTCTCCATCTTGTCTCTCATACTCTCTGCTCAGTGCCACTCTTGGATCCAGCAGAGGCATTGTCATGCCTGCCGCCAGCACCACTGGGTTTTCGCCCATCATTGCCACTCCAACTCCAGTAAAAAGTGACGTTCCCTTAGTTCAGGATGCAGCAGGTAACACTTCTTTGCTTTCTCTCTTGGTGTCCTCTGCCCATCTCCTTCCCCACTCACCCTGCCCACATGTTTTCTCTGCACCTTTGAGCCAGTAAAAATCCATACATCACTCTGTGTCTTATTTAACTTTATCCATGGCCCTTCCACAATTCTCCTATTGTCTGCTGACACAGTAGCCACAGCTACAAAGGATAACCAAAACCACAGCAAACCATTGAAAGACATCAGGTACCACCTGAGAGAAATTGCCACCAATTCCAAATGATGAGAAAAATCTAACGGAATGCAAAGTTAACATGCATTTTCAGCCTCTTGGTAACAGCAGGGTGGCCACAAAGCAGACTTCTCCTCATGTAGCATTAATGGGACTTGGGATTCTTATTTAGCTCCTCCAGGCCACCCAACCCCATACCTACCATAGTCTGCTGCACATAGCAGGTAAATGTCTGACAAGGTACCCAGTTCCCCTGTTTTTATTGATCTTTCAGGCTTCACTGCTTCCTATCCCTACACGAAGCCATAAAATTCAGGGCTGCTCTCCCCAGCACCAGTAACAGAGTGAAGTACAGGCAGTGTCACTGTGATGACATCATCAGAGAGCTCAGGCTGTTTCTCACACTCACTGTTATTTATATCTGCTCTTAACAGCTGCAGAAAATCCATCAAGACTTTTAGTTTTAAGCTGCCATGTTCCCCATGTGTGACTAAGATCAGAGATGTCTCAGGCTGGGGATTCTCATTCCAGCTGGGAATGGTTTTTAGGGTGTGTCTCGGTTTTGGCTTCTTTTCCCAACTCCCAGCTCTTTTCTAGTTAATTAAGGGCATATTTGTGCTTAAAGTTCACACTGAAGAGGATTCTGGCAGCCTACGAATGTCCCAGTCATTCTTCCTGCCAGTTTTAGTAATGAGCAAATCCAGGGCAAATGGTTGGGAGTGTGGCTGGAGGACCAACTCCACTTTGAAGGTCATGGATTTGGCAGGAGAAGGATCCTTTGCCCCATCCGAAGGAGTGTGTTCCAATGAACAAAATTCACAAGAAACTGTATTTTTGCTTTATTTTTTCTTTAATGATTTGCAAGAACCTGAAACATTCTAAGCTTGTGCTGTGCTTTCCTCTAATGATGCATTTTTAAGTTTCTTTTTTTACCTTTGTATAGTTTTGGGGATGTTTGCATTATCAGTAGTTGACAGGACCAGCTTATGGAATGCACTTACTATTGAGAATTGCTTGGGATTGCAGTTGCTGAGGCTTGTAAATCTTCAGTTGGGTGCTAGGGACTGAACACTGCCTAGTGGCTAAAGCAGGAGGGTGTACCGGGTTCTCATTCTCTTGCCCATGCCCTTGTGCTGAAACTGCCTGTCTGAGGAAACAGAATTGGTTTCACTAAGTTTTAATCCCATCTGTTTGAACTGGTGTGAAAGCTGGGCAGCCACACTGAGCTTAGAACAGGTAAAATCTAAATGATACTTATTTCCCATCCAGAGTCTTTCCCCTAACATGGCTTATCCCATGTTCCTGTCTGGAGCCAGACAAGATGAGCATTCATACCAAGGATAAAAGACTTGATGATTCGGCTGTAATTGATTTTAAAGAAGGGGTTGATCTGGATAGCAGTGGTTTGTCCAGGCAAGGATGCACTTATGCTGGTGCCCTGGAAGCAGAGAACTAGATTTTACAGTACCAGATGTTTCTGGGGAGAGCAGAGTTAATTGGTCACAGATTCTGTAGCTAAGGCTTGCTAATTTAACATCCACAGTGACAGGAAGTTATTCTTTCACTGGTAGCTGGTTAAATTTGCCTTACCCTGCAGATTCCACCAGCCACATGTCACTAAGATGGTCTCACCAGGGATGCCCCAAGCTGGTGTCTTTACTTGCAGCCTGAGCAGAAGTGCCGTGGAATGAATGGGTGTGGAAAAGTCTTTTGTTCTTTGCTTATCCTGCAGTCTGTATAGCCCGGCCGTGCCAAGGGCCACCAAAGGGATTAGGTTGTTGCTACCATTTCATTGACTTGTACCTTTCAGTACAGCTCCAGTTCAACTTCTGGAGGTTTCCTTCAGTGATATCCTCCTTTCCTCTAGAAGGGTTGTCTTTGGAAGGGCCAGATGTGGCAAAAATAGCATTCATCACATTTAATACCTGCTTATCAGCCAGAAAAGAAAACAATTCTACAACAGTCAAAGAGATGAGTGTTTCTTCAGCTGCCTAGACAAGGATGCAAGCTGCTCTGGGTTTTCAGGCCCCAGGCACTGTGTGTCACAAATCATGCCTCTTTTTCAGAGGATGGCAGTTTCAGCATGAGGAGAGGCAAAACAACAACAACAAAAAAGTATGTTTTAGTTTCAAGCTATAATTTCCAATTACACTCACGGTTCTGCACCTGGTGAGAAATTCTTGCCTCCAACCTCGTCTGTGCTGCATGTTGATACTGGAGAGTGTGGTTTGATTCTGGAAATAGCAAGCAGAGAAGAAAAAAAAGTTAATAGATATAATGAGGTCGAGTCCTTGATGTCAGCTTGATCCTGGGGGACGTGAGCACCAGCCAGTTACGCTGGCCCTGTGAATGAAAGTGGAAGATGGATGAGGGCTCTTTATTTACTAGGGGCATCATGTGATTTTTTGAGACCCAGGGGAAAGCTGCAGAACTGGTATTTTCTCTCAGAGTCCACTGGCTAGTGATGATGAGAATTAGCCCCATTGAACATCTGTCCATCTGTCTTTCTAAGTGCACTCATTGTAATACATAGGCTCATTACAGTGAGGGATGTTGCAGTCTCCTGGCCAAAGTCCATCCTATTTCTATAAATTCCCCCCCATGCAGTTTTAATCACGCATGGGATCCTTCCTCACTTCCTGCCTGTCCTTGGCAATTGCAGTGTGTTACAAGAGCCTGGATAGGGGATAGCATACACGTACCAGTTTTTAGCATGTTAAACTCTTCTGCCACTTCAGTCCAGTTAACGCACCTCAGGCCTTGGATTGGAACAAGCCAGCTCCTCTGTATTAAAATCTAACTTTAGGAAAATAGGACTAGGGATTAACTAAGCAGCAGAAGAAGCTGAGAGAGTAACAAAACAGAGAAGCAATCATCAGCATTTGCACAATATCAGGTATACCAGAGCACCAGTTAAAAGACAAGGGTGGGATATGCTGGAAATTGATGGAGCGATGTCCAACAGGCATCAGCCAGCCCCCATTCCCAGAGTTCAGGCTTCCTTAGAGCTTTGAGGGCTGAGCCGCTGGGTGGGAGCAGTTGCAGCAGTGTGTCCTGGCAAACGCAGAACTTGACGGAATGGTTGGGAGATGAAGAGAGACCTGGCTGTCAGCAACACCACTCTTTGCTTTTTCTCCCTAGGGAATACCATCACTATGCCAACTGCCTCAGGGGCCAAAAAGCGTTTCTGGATCATTGAGGACATGTCCCCGTTTGGCAAGCGCCGCAAGACTGCATCTTCCCGCAAGATGCTGGATGAAGGGATGATGCTGGAGGGATTTCGGCGCTATGACCTCTACGAGGACTGCAAGGACTCCAGCTGCCAATTCTCTCTCAAGGTTACCCACTACCACTGCACGCGGGAGAATTGTGGCTACAAGTTCTGTGGCCGTACCCACATGTACAAGCACGCCCAGCATCACGATCGTGTTGACAACCTGGTATTGGATGATTTCAAACGCTTCAAGTCTTCCCTGAGTTGCAACTTCCCAGACTGTCAGTTCTCTGGCAATAGCACACACTTCCACTGTCTGCGCTGTGGCTTCCGCTGCACTGACAGCACTAAGGTGACAGCCCACCGTAAGCACCACGGCAAGCAGGACGTCATCAGTGCTGCTGGCTTCTGCCAGTTCAGCTCCAGTGTGGACTGCGAGGTGCCTGACTGCAAGTACAAACTCAAGTGCTCCCACTTCCACTGCACCTACCCTGGCTGCAAACACACAGTGGTGGGCATGTCACAGATGGACTCGCACAAGCGCAAACATGAGAAGCAGGAGCGAGGGGAGCTTCCTGCCATCTCTCCCGGCCCCGAGGGCCTTGCCCACTCCACTCTTGAGTACGACATCCAGAACTCTTCCATCAACCTGGACAGTTCCCTCAACCTCAGCACTGACAACAACAGCTCCCTCTTCTTCCTGCAGAACGCAGCTGGTGTGGGCCTCAATGATTCTCTGGACCTCAGCAAGAAGCAGTCAGAAGTCACTGAAGGTCCATCACCGAGCAGAGCTGGGACTGCACCTCAGGAGAGGGGGGCAGTGGCATCTGGCTCCGGTGATGTGGACGACGAGGATGACTCTTCCCAAGAGGATGAAGAGGATGATGAGGAAGAAATGAATGAAGAAGAGGAGGATGATGAAGAGGAGGATGATGATGATGATGATGAGGAAGATGATGAAGAGGAAGACCTGAACACAGATTCTGAGGAATCGCTGCCTGACCCTGAGGGCCTGGCCACTAAAGAAGATGGCGAACCAGAGGAGGCTGCTTCTTCCACAGACCACGGCGATGCTTCCAGGCCACAGGGCGAGCAAGCCCTTACTCCAGCCCCAACTCCTGCTCCAGCTCCAGCTGCTGCCCCAGCCTCTACTGTCACTCCAGCAGCTTCTCCTTAATCTTAGAGACAATGGTGGCAGTGGTTTGGTTTTGCTCTTACACAGAATTACTAAGAGGACCCCATATGAGGCAAGAACAAAGATTGGGATGGCAAGTGAAAAACAAACTCCGTGCCACACACACGAGAGGGAGGAAGGAAGGAAACCCGCGCTCCTCCTCAGGCCCCGTAAGAGACTGGTTGGCAGCAGGACTGGTGCTGCATCCCTTCATTCTGCAGATCACAGAACATGGGGGCAGGAAGCAGCATGAAATACCCTTTTATATGGACATGAACCTTGAGGGTACCAGCTGCTTTTCCTTGCTCCCTGCATGGTGTGTGGGGCCTGTGCCCATCTGGGGACCCTTTGTTATGGGTGGGGCTCTATCCCCCCATTTTTCTTTCTGGGTTTTATTTTTCCATGTTTTCAGTTGTACGATATTAATAATAATCTCCACTTCTTGGAGGGGGGTGGGTGGGCACAACAGGTAATGAATTTTAGAACTATATATTTGTGTGTGTGTCTCTCTCTATATAATGTACACACACACACACATATATAACATGCAAGGAATTGGTGTCACAAAGACAAGTAGCTCAGCTTTGCGGGTGGGAAGGAGGGGTGAGGGGTGTTTGCTCGCTCTCTCTCTCTCCACCCCTCCCCCCTTCTTTCTCCAGCATTAAATGAATGGCATCAGGCAGCAAGGGTGGGAGTGGGTATTTATTGTCACATAAATGAGGACGCATTAATGAATGAGCAGGGGTGGGAATGGGACACTCCTCTGTTTTTCCAGATCCTTTTTACTCTTAATGATAATAATTTTGAATGCTATTTATATTGTAAAACTTTTCTCAGTCTACACTTACTTTCTCTGTAGGACACCTCTCCTCATCCCTGCTCTTCTGCCTGTAGGGAATTTAGCTGAAGTAACTTGGGAAGAGCACAGCAGGCAGTTAAAGGGTCTGTCACACTGGAGGACTGGGGTTAATCTCCCATCCAGTTCCATCTCATCCCAACTCCCAGGTGCTTCCTCTCTGTTGAGGGTGAGGCGTTTTTGTGGTGCTTCAGTATCCCCATCTCAGGAGGTTGTGAGCTGACACTGTCCCGCGGTGCAGCACAGGGAGCACTGTGCTCACAGAAGAGCATCCTAAGCTGTTAAAGCAGCCTTGAAAAGTACTCGCTCCCTGACCAAGCAGCTGTGCAGTGACAGGTATGTCCCCGGTCCCCAAGCCCTCGTCCCCAGCCTTTCCCCGCAGATGGGCAAGCCTGTCATCTGTCTGCATGGACTCATAATGTTCTGCTGACTCTGGGAGAGGGTGAAGGCACTGCTGAAGAGGGAGGCGAAGACAGCACACATTCAGGACCCCACTGTGGGATGTCCTGCTTGGACCTGGGGGGTGGGGGGGGTCTCTTTTGCTCAGCACTGGGCAGGAGGGGGGACACTGCTGCTCTATAGCTATTGGCCCTGTCATGGTTTTTGCAGCTACAAAACATGAGGCTGCTGCAGCCTGTGCAGCCCTGAGAACTGAAGATGGGGGAGATGCTAGCTGAGGGCAGGTGTAATCCAGCTAAGAATTCAAGTATTTCTGGTGCCATGCTGATAAATTCTGACAAGTAGGGCCAATAGCTTGGGCACTGCATAAGCAAATGCAACTGTACTGTGTTGAAACCTGCCACGTCCAGCGGCTTGTGCTTCCCCTGGTGATGAGCTCTTCCCTGCTGTCTTTCCCCAGCCCAGGCTGGGAACACACACTACAGGATACTGCCTGGACTCTGGCAGGTGAGACAGCAGCTGTTTGACTTGAGTCTGAGAGAGGGCTTGACTCCATACACCTGGGCTCCAGAAGGACTAGCTGTCTGAGTTAACTGCTAGTTATTTCAGTGCCAGTTTGTAAGTATTCCAGCCTAGCAGAAGGTTCCTGGGGTCTGAAGTTTGTCCCTTTTTTACATAAAACGCCTACTTCTTTTTTTCTAACACCATGCAGTCCCCCCTGCCCCAGCTCCAAGGGATCCTGTTTCCCCCCTTGAACAGATAAAGGCCTCAAGAAGTTTAGGTTGGGGTTTTTTCTCCCTTCAGTTCTTTCCCTAAGGAAGTGGTGCGGCTCAGGTCTGGCTCTAAGGCAGCAGCTCAGCTGTGTCAGTGTGGGGACAGAATGTGCAGAGAATGTTGCAAAAGGCAAAAAAAGAAAAAGATAAAAAAAAGCAGTTGTACAGTATTTTTCCTGTAAAGGTTATCGCTAGAGATAGAACAAAGGAGAAGCCACGGACGCCAGGGGCCGGGGCTCACCTGCCCTCTGGCCAGCCCTTAGATACGGTTTATTGTGTGCAATTTATTTTTTCTCTTTTTTTTTCTTTTTTTTTTAAATTTTTACTTTTTCCCTTTGTTTTTCCCTTTGATGTAGTGTTTGTTTGGAGGGGGGGCAGGGGAGGGGGGCCTCAATGCTATGGGTTGAGGCTGACTTCACCCTCCCAGCACTGAGCGGAGCTGCACGATTCCGACTTGTAACTTGAATTTTGTAGAGATGAAACCAATGGAAACAAATGAACGATTGTTAGTGGTAGGTTGTAGTTTATTTAATTCTTTTGGAGTTCTTTTCCTCTGTCAGCTATTTGTGTGGCTTTTATTTTTATCGGGGTTTTTTGTTTTGTTTGTTTGTGTTTTGGTTGGTATATCCCCTGCCCTCAGCTGTGTGTTTTCTAGCACAACCTGATTTCTTGACTAGGATGAAGCTCATGTTCCTGGGGCAGAGTGAGGGAATGAGGCCCTGGAATTTCTACAAGGGATGGGGCAAAACGATTTTACTTTAACAGCATTTGCTGCAGGTTCTGTACATTTTTCCCATAGTCAGTACTTAGGATGGTGATGGGCTCCAGGAGGAATCCTTGGATGTAACACAAGCCACATCTTGCAAACCAGATGTGTTTATTCTGTACCACTGAAATCATGGTGTGTATCAGTGACTTCTGCAGAAGGCAGGATCGAGCTGACTGCCTTGGAGACAGCATCCTGCCAGGTTTGCACAAAACCTGCTTGTGAGGTGCTAATGCTGAAGGCGAGGGGGAGGCTGGTTTCAGTGGCGAGGCTCAGGGCTCCCTGGGCCACTGGTTTCCCTTCAGGATAGCCAGGCTGCCTTCCAGATGGTGGGAGCTGGGAACCTGCACCGTGACACAGCAGTTTTACCTCTCCCTTTTTGTATCTCACCAGACTCCACTGACTCACTGCACAACAGTGGGAGAGAGCAGAGGTGTGTGGAGAAAAGGGGTAACAGACCTACCAGTAGCTCTGCCCACTCCGGCTGGTGCTGGACGTTCCTTCCATCATCCCGGTGCAGCTCACCGTGATCCGCGCTGCCGGGGCCCTGTTTCACAAGTCCTTCTGCGTAGCTCAGTGTGCCAGAAGGGCCTGTGTTGATCTATGCACACCATTTTCTCCCCCAAGGCATCCTACTTCTTGACATCTCAGCCTTTCTCCCAGACTTTTATCACCTCTTCTCTGGGAACCGGCACAGGGAATGACATTTCTTTCCCAACAGGCTACTGCTAAATGCAACCCCCGGCGCAGGGCCTGGCCCCTCACAGGACAGTGGCCACCCAGCAGGTTGGCCATACCCCCAGAGCACATCTTACTCCACCTTCTCCAAGTCTTGTTTGTGTAAATCTCTTCCTACTATTCACAACAACAACAACAAAAAGTCAAGAAAGTTAAACCCAGCTTTTTACTCTGCCATGTGAAGGCTTTAATTCGGCCAAACTCTTAAGCAGATGCTGGCTGAAGGGCGCAGGTTTAAGCCCAGGCTTAAGTGCTTTTCTGAACAGAGGCCTCAACAGCACAAAGATCCCTGTTGCAGCGAGGTGGGTTTGCACTTTGAGCGATCATATCAATAGGACTGTTAATACAATGCCATTGTGCTTAAAGAATGACTAGGGAAAGAGAGGGTGAGTCAACAGCCTACGAGGAGGGGGAAGAGGAGGGAGGAAATGGAACTGTTCTGTCCAAACCAAGATAAAAACCAAACAAAATCAAACCTTGAGAAGGACCCTCCTGAGTCTGCTACCATTCACTGCTGAAGAGCAAACAAAACCATGAAATCAAAACCTGTTGACTAGATTGTTCATTCTAGCCACAAACTCAACTGGATTCAAGTCTGTGTGGAAGGAATTTTGTAAAGAAAAAAAAAAAGAAAAAAAAAAGAAAAAAAAAGACTAAAAAAAAAGTTTTCCAATGTAGCAAAAAAATAACTTTAAAAAAACAAAAATGACAAAAAAAAGACAAAGAGGGAGGATTCTAGCCTTTTGTAATCTCCATATTGCACACTAGGACTATAAGCCATTGCTAGCTCATTTTGAATTTTAAATGTGTAATTTTTTTGGTTTTTTGTTTTGTTGTTGTTTTATTTTTTTTTTTTCTTTCCGTGGGGGAGGGGGGGAAATAAATGCTTGAACCACCAATGCTCTTTTTAATGTTTTATAAATATGTATGTGTATATATATAAATATAAAAATAATATGTATGCACATATATATGTGTGTGTGTATATATCTATATGTATATACATATATATAGATATATAGATATATATATAGGTTTTGAGACAAAAAATGCAGAAAGTGAAAAAAAAAAACCAACACCCTAACCAGGATGGTGTGCTCTGATTTACTTGAATCTGGTCTCTTCAGCACCTGCGTTATTAAGAACTGAATATTTTTCCACTTGAATTTAGTGCTATTAGAAATTTAATATATGTGTTTTATTTATTTGATTTTTTTTTTTGCATGACTGATGCAAGGTTTGACATTTTCACTCAATAAAAACTGGAAAAAAAACCCCAACGTTTTAAGCGATCAAGTTGTCTTCTTCATTGAGGAGGTGGTGTATTTGTCTAAGAGCTAACAAACAAGCCTTGGAGCAGTTTGGGTCTTTTAAAGCCTAGTCAGGGCCCTGCACCCATCAGAACAGCCCGTTTTAGCACCAGGGCTAAGTGCAATGGGAACCAAATGCTCTTGATACGGACTCTGGCCTCAAGCTTTCTAAGCAGCCCTATAGTTCTATTTGAAGTGCTCACCGGGGCTCCTGATAAACCTGATGCATCTCCGCAATGTGCTAAATCAGACTGACTTTTCCCTTCCTGCCTTGGCCTGTAAACTTGGGGTGGTGGGTGGGGATCCATCGTGGAACTGTGCTTGATATTCCCGCCCACTTGAAACCTTACAGTGACATTCAAAGCCCACTAAATCAATTTCAGCATCACCCTAACAAAAGAGAGATGAGGAACATGAATGAAACAGCCTGTCTGCATAGAAGGGGTGGGGCTAATGAATCTACTGATCTCCACTAAAATGCAATGTGAAGCTCTGTGCTTTGACAGAACTTAGCAAGAACATGTAAAGCTGTATGCCACGCATCAAAGAGGTGAACGAAAGCATTCCTTACCTGGCCACCCCACTGCTTTTTCCTGCTGCAGAAACTTGCATACACCGCGCGCTTGCGAAGTACAGCGACTGCCATCTGGAATGACTGTTGTTGGGCAGGAGGGTGTCCTGACAGCCACAGTGAGACAATACTGCTTGGTACCACTGACCCAGCAAGCGTGAGTGCTGACTGTAAAGGAACAACAGATTAGATAAAACCACTGCACGCTCAATGCAGCTTGTCCCCAACATTCCAGCCAAGACCCTTCCCAGGCCTGGGCACTTCCACACTGGAGGTGGGTTAGAACAGGCTTTCATCATCAGCATCCCTGCTCTGAATGAGGCAGTAGATCCAAGTTAGTCTGGGGACCTGGGGCTGTTGGGAAGAAACACTTTGTGTGCTCTAAAGCAATTGCCCTTCGCAGTACCTGACAGGTACCAACATGTCCCCAAGTACTCACCCCTTGGAGGAAGAGGTTGCCAGCACGTATCCCAGTGGTCTTTGTGGAAACCTGTCCATGTATCAAGACATAACTGCACAAGAGCTGCCCTTGTTGCCCCACCATGCCCTCCACCCTGCCCAAAGTTCTTCCACTGGTGAGGCACAAACACTGCCAACACCCATGCGCAGTCACAGACCCACACACATCCAGCTGCCTGCCCAATAAGGCCAGGCTTGAGTGCTGTGGAAATGCAACCGGTGCTGCACCAGCAGCAGGTGTCTGGTGACTGCATCCAACCCCACTCACGGCCTCTGCGGTGCCAGATGAACAGCTCCTGGCATGAAACACAGCTCTGCTGCCTGTCCTGCCAAAGTGCTGCTGGGGACAGGGAAAGAGCAATGTCAAGGTTCCTGTGTTACCCAAAAAAGCAAAGACAACCCCTCCTGTGTGGCTCTTCCTCTCCTAGCTCAAAGCAGCTGTGTCTTTGCACCTGCCACCCGTCAGAGCACCCAGGAGCAGCAGAGCAGCGCTTGCCAAGCCTGATGCATTGGCAGCAGCTGCCTCCTTATTAGCAGAGAGGATTAGACTCCTCTCTCTTTCAAAGCCCCCTCGTTGCTCTGCTGCAGCTCCCAGCCATCCTGTTTTCAGATGTCATTATCCGAACATGCTCCTAATCCAACCTTGGAGCACAGAGGTTTGTCCTCACTGGAGCTCTGCCCACAGCACACGGGGTATTTACATGACTGTGTTTCCATGGGGGGACAACAGGGGACCCAAACAACACAACTCGCTGCTGGAAAGCTCTTGCTGGAACCTGCCTGCTCTGTGTGGAACTCTGGCTGCACTTCATAAAAGAATGACTAAGCCATGGGGGAAGCTGCAAGTTGAACAAATCAAAGGCTCACTACTGCATTTGCAGCTCTGCATCCAGCTGCTACAGCTGGTGAGCCATGGAAAGCAGCAGACACACAGCGAGGCTGCTTGTAACGTCAGGGCAAAAATGGCACTGCTGCTGGTATTATTCTTTGATTACACCAAATGTACCCCTGGAACAGCATTTTTTGTGAGTGCAGCACCCTATACTTACACACAGCCACAAAACTACACTGCCCCTTTTACATAAGACCAGATAGCCACTTTTCAGCACACTACCAGGTTGTCTGCAGCACCCACCACCACAGCAGAGCTGTCCCTTGGCACCAGCCCAGACACAGACCTCAAACAAGGAGCACTGCTTTCCCCTCTCCAAGCAATTCAAGACTTTAAACCAACAGAGGCAGCAAAAGTTCAACTGCCTCAAACATAAACAAGCAGCGCTCAAGGTATTCCAGGACACAGAACGGGAGACCAGATGGTTCTGCTGCTGCTTCCAATCACCCTGGTTTTTAGATGTCATTAACCAAACATGCTTAGTCCAGCCTTAGCACATGGAGACCTGTCCTTGCCGGAGCTGTAACAGCCAATGAGGACAGAAATGAAGACAGCAGATTATCAGTGTTGGCTGGGAATGAAGGTAATAGCCATCACAGTGGCTCGGAAAGACGATCATGGCTATTCATCCCAGTGCTTCTCACAGACAGCCTAGCACGGGTATTTTTAGCAATAACTAGGAAAATGATATTCAAGTTACACCTCTCCTTATGTCCTAGACCTACAAGGAACAGTTTTTATACTGTGGAAGGCATTCATTTAATTTGCAGGAATCTTTTTTACCAGCTCCTACCAGCTCCAGCCTTAATTCCCCTTTAGTGAAGCCCATCTCACAGGGAGCTGCATGCAGAGCAGTTGGTCTAGGGCAGCCAGCGGTCACACTGAACCACCCCATCAGGTGTGCAGAGCTGGAGCACATGCCCAGCCAAATCCTCCTTGTAGCTTGCTCAGCTGAGTACAGAATGCAGTAAAGCATGTCTGACTCTGGAGGATATTTACTCCAGCAGCACAATGCCTCCTACACCAAAGCAGAAGGAAATTCAGAGTTCTGATGCTTACTGGTACAGAGGAAAAGCAGCTCTTATGACACACAGCACATACTGGGCATAACTTACAGCTTGCAAGTACCAGTGCTCAATGCTGGCTTTCTAAGGCTAAATAACACTGAGACCTGGAGACTTGCTAGGGAAATGGCTCCATTAAATAAGCCCATCTTTATACCTCTAGATTAGAGAATCAAATTCAGAGCTAAGCAGGATTTTGGAAAGAAGAGCAGTGGTCGAGTCCCTGGGTATGAGTGTGGCTGAGATGCCCACAGGAGCTCAGTTTCAGCGGATTCTATACGGCAGGAAAGAGGAGCTGCACATGTGCTGCTGCAGCTTTAGATACCTAGTCTTGAGAAAACAGGGCATGTCTCTGATGGAGTGGCAGGACTGGAGACTCCTAGATCCCTTAGCAGAGCAGCAAGAATTATTCCGCCTCCCTGTAACAGGACAAGAGGCCAGAAGCAGAAATCCTGACACAACACAGACACAAAAGGGGAAAAAACCTTCACACAATGTAGAAAAAATTAACTGAGCCAGCTTTTGGTACTATCCATGCTGCTCAGGTATGGGAGCTAAGACAAGGCACTGGCCATTACCAGGTAACAGCCAGCCAACAGCTAAGAAATGCCTTAAGACTTCCTGGAAAAATATTTTCACAGGGCATTATAATCCAGTGTAATAACATCCAGTACAATAACGCAACGCCAGGGACAAGTATTACGGCATAGAAGTGTGGACCAAATGCTTAAACCTAAGACCTTCAATTGACCTCTAAAATCTCCTTCCCAGTTCTGCACAAGCCCGTTCCAGGAAGGAAGGTTCTGAACCACCAAGAAGGTACATACTGCATCAGCCACTGGTGTCACAGCCACGTCCTGCACTTGCACTGCTGGACTGTTGCACACAGGCACCAAATTGTGTTCACAAACCTGCAGGTGCCTTTTTGAAGATCTTTTAAAGCAGCAGCTCTTGGGGAAAGGGAAGGAGAGGAGCTATAACCAAATATCCCCCCCCGCCAATCTGCATGCAATCTGCATAGAAGACTGAAGCTTTCAAACATGACAATAAAATCTCACATCATCTTCAAGGAGAACATGAACTTTAAAGACTTCTCCAAAAGTCAGCTAGCAGCTTGTACCTATTCCAAGCAAAAAAAGGCACGTAGATTGCTGGGAATGCTTTAGGAGCGTCACATATGCACGTGCACACACACATGAATGAATAAATAAATAATTTATGCCTTTCTTTACAAGCCAAGGCAGAACTTAGTTTAATACAACCACACTTGGGAAGATGAGAGCATGCATAAATATATCTGTACACAAGACTTGCACCATGCATAGTTACAGCAAAATACACAGGTTTGCCCAATGCTTGTGTGGGGATTAGGAAAGTATGCCAGTTTAGGTGAAAGCACACACCAGCATGGGAAGGAATTGCATGTGTGATGTGCACTATACCTGGTATATTTTGGGGGTATCTGTAAAAAGGATAGGCATGATGCTGCTCTGTTGCTGACAGTTATGTGGATATCCAACATCCAGGCAGGAAGCCCCTGCTTTTTGGGTCTCTGTCTGCTGTCTTGAACAAACTTCACCAATAGCTGAAAGCTGACAACAGCTAAGTCTGGAGGTAACAGTCTCTACCAAAGGGGTGAGGGCAAAGAGGAGAGAAAGGCACTAAACAGCACTTGTAGGTACAGCAGTGTTAGAATGGATGGCAAGTTCTTCATGCCAGCTCTGGGGCAAGAAGTGGGCTCACTGGAGTCCCTAACATGCATCTTCCCTTCCAAGGGCCAAGTGTTTGCTCCAAAGATAGGAACATGGCCCCTCCAGAGGCAGATCCCTTCACCTTGCCTGGGGCAGGCAGGGCGCTCTGGCCCTTGAAGTGCCCCAGGCCCATTGTGGCTGAGGAGGGGTGGCCAACAGAGGCAGCTTCCCTCCTTCCTTTTGCTCTTTTTTGGCAGGGAAACTCTTAAACAAACAAACGAAGAAACACTGAGGATTTAAGTAAACAGACCAAGATTTATCTGACAGGCAGGCTAAGACTTTCCCTGCCCCCTTCCCACAGGGCAGGATGCTGCCTTGTGCTCTCGCTGTGAAGCCAGCTACCAACATTTGCTCCGAGCCCTTGTTGTCATCAGCAGCCCCTAGGACCCTCCTGTGATCCCAGGCCACAGCCCAGCTCTGCCTAAACATCAGAGCTCTACAGTCCAACACATTATAAAAGGATAAGACAAAGCCATTTGGTCTGTGGCCAAAGCAAGTCAGAGAGCCCCTTGCAGGGAAGCAAGCTTGTTCATTGAGCTACCAGGCACCAACCCTACAAGTCATGTCTCAGCTGGAGCTTGTTGCACCCATGAGATGGAAGGGAACCAGAGGCAGCACCTACCGAGGCCGTAACAGCCACCACACAGTCCCTACAGCTAACACATCATCCCCTTTGCAGAACTACAGAGGGGACACCCACTGCCAAGGCACCCACTACATCTCTATTTTACACAGATTAGCAAGCTCTGCCTGTGGGTTTGAGGGTTGGATTATAAAGGAGGTAAGAAATAGATGCAATAGTGCGATGTTCCAGTTTCAGTTGAAATATCAGGCTGCACTTAGCTCCTTCTGGGGAACAGAAGAGACTGTGAAGCAAGAAGGAACCCAAATCTCACACCCAAAGCTTGCTGGCTGCTGCAGTGGAAGCATTGGTATTACTGCACAGCAATGCACTGACACAAAACTTATAAAGCAAGCAGGCAACAGGCATGCCGAGATGAAATCTACTGTTGATACTGTAGGAGGGCAGGAAGCAAAGAATAAGTCATCTACCTAGGAAAGCTGCAGCAATTTCACACACAGTCTTTTGTGAATGCATGTATCAGCTGAAGCTGCTTAAGTAAAGCAAATCTGTTCAAAGAGATGGAAAAATGTCCACCCAAGAATTTTCTCTGGTTGAATTAAAAATCACTTAAAGAAATTAATTTTACAGAGATGTTACTCTAGCTCCACACACATAAAACTTCAGTACTAACTTACTGGATAAACTAACAAGGATGAAGTTGGAAGCAGTCTGCTTCTGAAGTGTTAGCAAGAGGAGAGCACTGGGCATCAGGAGACAGGCATGATGAAACACTGAAACCCCAACAACTGGAATGCTGTACAGAACAGACCTGCCAGGCAGACAAACAGGCTGGCAAGGGGACAGGCACAGAGGGAAAAACAGGCAACAAATAAGCCAGTTGTACTTCTAGGTCCTCTGAATCAGCCCTATCCAACCAATCACCTTCTCCCTCAGGAGACGCAGCCCTAAAGAAAAGCAAGTATTTTACCTAAACCAGGAAACAATACATCAACCCCCGCCCCCCCCAGGTATGTACCTGGAGCCAGCATCACAAACTATCTCTCAATCATTTGTGTAAATATAGAATTAAAAAGTAAAATCCTGAAGGGTTAAATCCTTCAGCAGATGCAGAAAAGAATGGCTTGGTGGGGAAACAGCAGCATTCTTCCAAGATGCTCCATGTTGTAAGGAACCTCTGAGCAGTCCTTGCAAAGCATTTGGGGAGATTTTTAGTCTGAAAGACACTTTACAAAAATAAATTGTAATTGAGTTTAATAATCTTCCCCTTTTCAGAAAGGGCCTGACAGATGCTGCCTAGTGCTCACTTCTGCCCCATTTCAAATATTTTTACCTTATTTGGATGAAATATATTATTTTTCTAATGAAAGGAGGTTGTGGGCTGGTTTTTTTTTCCCAAAGAGCTGGTTTTCCCTCCGTCCAGCTGGTGCCTTTATTAGGTTAGTGCTTGCTCCCTTTCGTGGATGGGATTGTTTTTTTCCCTCAGCTGGGAGAGCCCACGCCAGCCCCTCCATCTACAAGTGCGCAGTTCAGAGCTCCTACCGCACAGCAAGTGGAAGATCTGGACCCAGCTCTGCATCATCCCTCTTCCTTCATACCCCCAAATTCACCTTAGGTACATTTCCATTACTTTATTTCACTTTTTGAGAGGATACACAGCGGTAAGAGACAGCCTTTCATCAGCATAATAGGTGAACACAGCTCTAAAGGTGCCTGCAGAGACTGACTCCTGAGGAAAGCAGCAGTCTGGGATAAGATAATACAAGGGAAAATGAGGAAAGGGGGAAGTTCTCTCTTATGCCCTAAGATAAATGGTTTCTTGCGTTTCACCTCCCAGCATCTCTCTATTTATGTTTCCAATCCCTGAAGGCCAAGTCCCTCTCTTACTCTGCACTTGCATACCACCCATTGGTATGAGAGATCAAGTCCAGGCAGGAAGACTCAGCTCAAGCTTAACATCAGGTTTTGGTGTGCGGGGTCACCACCACATACAGGCTGTGCTTAACATAAACCATCACTACAAAGAAGGGACCTCCTAAAGCTTCCTATTGTCAAAGCCCTCGGGAAAAACACTTATGTACTCCACAATCTGCTGAGTGTGGAAGGTCTAGGTAAGCACGGAGACCTTGACTTTAACAGCACAGGTTTACAACAAAAAGCTGCTCTGGACCTGCTGCCTAGCCTTTCTTTTGCTCAAGAATCACACTGCCCCACCTAAGGAAAAGCAAAGGCAGTCTCCATTTCTGCAGTAGGCACTGCAAATGAAAGCCATGGAGCAGACACAGACTTTTTCCACAGCTTCCTCCCTGCCCCAGGCAGCATCCCAGCATATACCATGTACATACAGCAGCACACATCAGGACAGACCTTCTAACAAACCCCAGACCATGGTGAGGTAGGCCACTGGAAATGCAGCCATTTCCCCCCACTTTATTGAAGACAAAGTCAAGAGAAAACAGTTATTAAAAAGCACTTACTTGGCAGAAGCACCCAAGTTGCAAGAAGAAAAGGCCAGATCTAAAATGACTGTCTCCAGGCCAGGCCAAGATGGCCAAGTGACCAGTGTAGGCTGCTGCAGGAGGGCAGGGCAGCTCCTCTCACACAATAGTCCAGGAACTATTGTGCCCCACTAAGGGCTATTAAGGTACAGCACGCTGCCCAGCTGCAGCCTTGCACTGCTCTCCTCCACAGCACAGTCAGCAATGGGGGCTGGGGTCCTGCTTCAGGGCACAGCAGTAAATGGGGGTTGGAGTTTTCGTGTGAGCATGAAACCTGGTTCCCAAAGTTGGCTTTGTCTGCAGCTTATCTTTGTCACATCTCTGCATTTACCAGCCAGTATTTTTTACCATCATATGTGGAAACTGAGGCACGCTTATAAGGAAAATTCTTCACAGCAAAGCAGCAAGTTCACATGGGATCCTACAGTCCATCCTCCTCCTCCCGATCCCCAACACTGTTAGGTTACATCCTCAACACACAAATGGCAATAAAAAAATCCTTCCTGTTTCTGATGGTGAAGATGCACATAGGACTTACTTGTCACATCTGGGGGTGAGGAAGGCTGGACAAAGATGATCAGCAGACACCTCTCTTAACCCTTTCCCACTTTGTCACATTTTCTGAGTTCCCCACATTCCTCTTGCAGTTACTGAAAAAGGAGCTTTATATCCTCAAATTACTGGAAAGCACCAGCCTGTTATTGTTTCCTTTAGGAGGGAGAGCACAGGCTCACAGGGTTTCATCGAAATGTGCTCAAATAACAGTGTTCAGAGGAAGTCCCTTCACCTGCTTTCTATATGGTATCAAGGACCTATAGGAACCATGTTATGAACCCATTGAACTCACCAACCAGGGTGTTGTTATTCTTCTTCCTGCATCAAAACAAAGGCTGATTACACAGTAAAACAGAGTATTTGAATACAACCAGATAATGGGTGACTGCTGCTGCTGCCTCTCTTGTTCTGCAGATAAAAGGTTTGCTATCTGGTCATCTTTCAGCTAATATGATGCCATTCCCAGTGCCTACTGGCCAATGGGCTAACATTTCACAGGGCAGCTGATCTAAGTGGTCTTTTTTCTAGCAAAAAACAAAAAGGAAAAGTTAGTTACAAGTTAGCAGTGAGGCTACATGGTTCATAAGGACCAAAACACCCCACAACTGTTGCTACGCTGGAAAGACAAGGAACACGAGACAGAGGAACAAAACTCATGATGCACAACAATACCTGCTGTTAAGAAGGCCTTGGCTTGTTCCAAATTCTCTGCTGGTGGGTTGGATCTCTTCAACAAAGTACACAAACATCCCATCAGCAGCCAGAGGCCCGGAGTTGGGTTTTTTGAGCAACAATGGCTATGATGGAGTTTTCTGGGATCCATCAGGTTGGGGAAAGGAAAAACAATGACCTATTGGAATTGGTAAAGGTTGTAAGAAGCACAAACTAAGGGAGGGAAGAGAGCAGCCGAAGAAAACTGCACCAGAAATCTTGAGGTAAATGCATTGAACACTGGCAACATGGAGGAAAAGGGGGGAAAACTGAACCCGCACGGATGCTTGTACTGTAAACCTCGTAAGTCACTCTGCAAGGCACATACCTCAGCAAAATATTTTCCACATTTCACCAACTGCTGTTGTCCAGGCACTTTCTATTTTCAAAACCTTCTATGTATATAAAATGTACACAGGCAGGACAATACTTTCTCATCACATCCCTGCGTTCAGTCATGTTTTCTTTTCACAAGGATTCTTGGCTTGGAGAAATGAAAAGTGCCATCTCTTAAGGAAAGCCTTTCCTTTTAAACACTTTCAAATTTGCCCTGTTTTAGCTAAACGTGACGTTCTTTGTGAACGTTAAACAGTGGAGAGAGAGACTGAGAGGGAGAGGGACACACACACACACTCACTCACTCCTGGGGAAGATATTCGTCCATTTAAGGCATGAGAAATCATCACATTCAGCAGCAGGTCTAAATACAGTAATATGAAGGTCCCTTTCGCTCCCCCTGAGCAGGAAAATGTCACTGTGTACCAGACACCCAAATACTCAGGAATCAAGTAAATCCCTCATTTTTAAGAAGGGAGCCAAATACTTCTGCTGTATAAAGATGGGACTGCAGTAGCTACAAGTTACTTGCTGCACACCATTTCTTTCAATGGCTTCTGCACTGACATGGCAGGGCTAGAGCAGTCATGGGATATGGCGCAGCATTCCCTGCTGGTAGATAAGACCAAGGGGCTGTGGGATATCTCACACACTCCCTTCAGCACCTCCTGCTGCCGGGGGTGGAAGGAGAGGGATGCTGCATTCTGCACCCTCCAGAGCCTCCTGCTGGGAGGATAGACACTAGAATAGCTGCATTTTACTCACCAGATGATACATCCACCTTGTCCTCTGCAACACCAGAGGCAACTCAGCATTACAGCGTTGTTGGTGCTCTTTATAGTGCCCCTTATATTGCAATTACACTGTTCTCCACGCTGCCTCCTGCTGATACAACCTAGTATTGGGGCAGTCAGAAAATCAACCATAAGCATCCTTCAGAAAACATTTTATAAGGACTGAATTTCTGTGATAGTCCCTTTTCCCTCCCTTTACCACCCCGAAATAAGAGCCACAGCAATCCAGTAATAGCCTGGTGTTAAATAGTGGTAACTCATATTTATTACAATTATATACAATCATATTTTATATTTGAAATCTATACATGATCACAAAGACGAGCACACTTGCTTGGTGAGGACAGTGAGACTCAGTTGTTACAAGAATTGCTCTGCTAAGAGGCTCTGATGCAGTGAATAATATAATTGGACACCACCATTTTACCAGCTGAGAACACAATGCTGCAAATGAGAGGTTTCAAAATTCACTGGTTTCAATTGTGTACAGCCCCAATGGGGCAAGAAAAGGCTGGACTGGGCAAGAAGGGCCAGTGGTTAACCTCAGAGCTGGAACTGTTCTTTCTTCTGTAGAGGCTGCTCTGCTGAAGGAGGTGCCTGTCACCTTAAGATGGGTCATTTAAGATGGGTTTTCTCCTCATTTAGTGAGAAAACCAGACTAAAAACCATTGCAAATATTCAGAATTAATCAACTATTTCAGCATCTGATATCACCTCGTATTAATTTAGGGCTACTAGCCGAAAGTTGATGTGAGCTCCTTGTCTTTGGAGGAGGAAGGATAATAACCGGGATGAGTGAAGTCAGCTTCTTTTTGACCTTCTTTTACTGGGGAGCAATCGGTAACAAAGCCACTTGTTTTCATGGCTATTACTGTGGCCATGAAACCTGGGCTTGGTCTCTAGCAAGAGGCCACTTTGATGAGTGGAAGTATGTGGGGTGGAAACAGTGTTCTTTGGACCCCACAGAAATTTAGTGTTTTTAGATACTAGGTAGTTTCAGGAATTTGAGGCTTGACATAAGGCTTGGAAGAGCCAAGACTGAGATCTGGTGAGGAATTCAGGGTTAAAACATTCTTTTTTTGGCAACAGAATATCAAGTAGTTTGAGAAATAAACCAGAGGGTTATTTTGGGAAACAGAGAACTGGTTTGGGCCTTTTGCGGGGATTAAAGGCTGGTGAAATCAAAAAGCTCAGGACAGACTGGTTTCTGAAATTGGAGAGGACTAGGATGCAGCAAAGAGGCTGGCTGCTTTGGGAGAGATGGTGTTTTTGTAAGAGAACTGATTCTCTAGCTGTGATGCATGGTAAGGCGATTGGTCTTCCAGCCTAGGCAATGACCCCAGCTCATGGGCAGAAGGTCTGGGAGGGGAGAAGAAGCCACTGCAATGCTGTAAAGCCCTGTGGTGAAACAGGGCCCACCTTGTTCACTGGGCAATCATGACCCTGCTCAAGGTCAGTCATGGGAAGATCATGGGAGAGGATGGTGGCACTTCTCTCCTCAAAATGGGAGAGGCACCAGGGACAGCGCAGGAGCCTAGGGAAGATGTACAGCAGCAGCAGCAGAAGCCATGGTGTCTTAGTCAATCTCATTCTCATTGCTGGCCCCCTCAGGTCTTCGTAGCTTTTCTACTTGCTCATTAATCTGACCATCCCCTCCTCGCCGGTCCTCAGTCTGGACACCCAGACATTCCTCCTCATCCACATGGCTAACATCATCATCCTCATCGTCCTCTTCCTCCTCTTCATTCCTTTTGGTTTCCCTTTTCTCCTCCTCCCCCTGCACCTCCATCCGCACTTGGCTCTTGACGTCAATCACTGCCTTGTTGCCCTCCTCCGTGCTCAGCAGATGGCAGCTGACCTTTGAGCCCTCAGGGCTGTGGTTCTCCTTGACTGGTGATGAGGTGGTAGACTCGTTGCTGACAGGGGAGATGTCACTGCTGCTATTATGGTTGGCAACAACAGGGTTGGAGGGTGAGCTCGGCTTCACTGGGATCTGCCATGATGGGATCTTAGGAGCCGAAGGGGAGGGAGGGAACTGCCTCCTTGGGGGATGGAAGAGGGGAAGAAAAGGAGAGAAAGGGGTTTTTATTAAAAACACTGAGGGGTTATCATTTGAGAGAATGGTATTTGCACTGGGGAAGCCATGTAAAGCAGGGCTGAGACCCCAAGTCTCCATTGACACAAATGAACAAACCCAAGGCCACTTCACTTCTTCAGCCAGAATCTCAAAGTGCTTTACAAGCACCCAGTAATTGAGCCTGCATCCACAGAAAATATCACAGCTGGGCAATCTGAAGTACTACAATGATCTGCTTTGGCCAGTGTCACACAGTAAGCTAGCACTCAGGAATGCTGCCTGTGGAAAGACATGGGTGTCCCCTTATAAAACAATCACTAATTAAGTGGTAAAGAAAATTCCCACTGGAGCAAGAAGTCAGACACACCAGGTCCTTGTGCCTGAGCCAAGGAATTTCACCATTTGGCTCTCACTTCCCCAGTGATACTCAGCTATTACATTGTGGCTCAGTGAAATCCAAAGTCTATCTCCTAGTCCCAGCATGCACTTTCATGTTTGGGCCAGGTCCTGGCTGCCACAAACTGGTTCAGCTTCTCTGACTTGAATGGAGTCATATTAGCTTGTACCAGCTGAGAAAGCTGGCTGCTCTGTCCTTGAGTCATTTCCAGGTGGGCTTTAAGGATTTGACAGTGGCAGGCTAGAGCTCAACCCTACCAGGAGAATCCAAGCACCAGACAGGACAAACGGAAGTGCAGTGGGAAGCACCGGTGTCCTCAGAAAGTCATCCATCATGAAAAGCAAAGCAAAAAAGCATGTCTGGTCCAGCACTCCCCATGCATCTTTGCTTGTGTATGTGAAAAGTGGGAGTATAAGAGATCAGACCAAGGTCTGAAAAGGATGCTGTGTAGCAAGGAGTTCTCATGTCCCTCAGGTGAGCTGGCTTGTGTCATGGACAGAGCAGATGAAAGCTAGCTGCTCTCCTACAGTGAGTGCTCAAACACAGCAGATTACATTTCCTTAGACTGAACTAAGAACAGTAGTTGCTCTCACCTCCCTCTTCCTCCTCCCACCAGCAGCCATCAAAAAACTCTGCTGATCTAACCTTCATCTCCTGTGAGTGCAATAAGCTAATGCCTGCATTATTCAACCAGTACCATAACTGCTAATAGCAATTTCAATTTGGAGACTTTCTTGGCTCTGGTGTTGCTGCTGCCTTGTCACTGCAGAGACATTTGCTCTTTTGTTATAAAACAACCTCTCCCAGAAGTTTTCTTTCTCCCAAAAAGCATTTATTCCCCAGCTGCAACTTTCCCATTGCTGAGGAGGTGTCATTAACGCTTGCTCCCTAGCAGCGATGCTTGTAGGACCCAAATCAACAGGCAGTAACTGTTACTAATTAACAGATAGTAACTTAGTATGTGTCCTCAACCCTCCAAAGCTCTCTCCAGTGACTCCTGGGAGTAATGGGAGGTATAGTGAGAATTTGAAAGGATATTAAAGACAATACACTTTTCAGACTTCTGAAAAGCCCCATTGCTGAGATCCAGAACATGGCTAGTCGAGTCTTAGGCTGACCTTTGAAGTCCATCTCTTAGTAAACAGATGACTTGAGAACACATAGTTATATGTAGAAGGAGGCAAGAGAATCTTATCAGAGTAAATGGTTCAGTAGTTGGGAAGCTAGATAAACCCGTAAGTTTTTCCAAGTTACTTAGAAAAAAAGATTTCCTCAAGAACTGAGATCTGATCCCTGTTCTTACGACTGTCCCACAGGCTGGGATTAATATCCCTTCATTTCAGACATCTACTACATTGTAAGATGTCTGTATCTGAGCTAGCTACTAGAGAGAACCAGGCTTTCCTGAAGCATGATTCTTTTCATCCTGGTTATGCCCTAACCATGAACAGGTCAGCTGAGCCGTATCCAGATGTGACTCTCTTTGTAAGAGAATGCAGGTGCAAATGCAGTCAACACCTCAGGTAAGAGGCATCCTGACTGTGGGGAATGGCAGAGGATTCCTTTATCATAAACAAAAAGGAAAGATCTTATTAATTACCCAAAGCGCTCTGTGATTTAAGGCAAGTTTGAAAAGCATTTTGAGAGCTGCAAATAGAAAGTGATAGTGGAGTGCAAAATAGTATTATTAAAATAGCAATAACAGGATATAAAGCTAGTTCCTGTCGGAAATGCTTTTCCTCTCCATGACTGAGAGGATCCCAGAAAGCAACCCTTTCTCACACAATAATCTGCTCACACACTCGATCCGTACCGGTTCAGGAGAAGGCCTTTCAATGAGTAGATCTCAGATTTCAATTCATTAATATTCTGTGACTCCAGGATCCAGTTGGTGGAAGTTGTGGCCTAGAACATGAAAAAGAGGACACGAAGATCAAAGCATGAACTAGGAGATAGTACAAAAATGTCACTTTTTTCTGGACCCCAGTAAGTCCTGTAGTGATGGGCTGAGTATGGGACCAAAGAACACTCACGTCTAGCACTTCCCATAGTAATTTTTGCTAAAAGCAATTCAGAATGAAGCCATTTGTGAGCATCACTCCAGACATGCTCCCAATAAATCCCCTGACTAAGGAAACCGGAACTGGAATAACACAAAAATCCTCCTCAGCAATTCCTACTAGATGTAGCCAGAACTGATTGTTCCTACTTATTCTTTAAACGGACTTCAGCTAGTGCTGAGTAACCCTGAACACCTTCACAGCCAGCACTCCTCGCACTGACTTCTGGGCTGTGAACCCTGTGAGCTGGGAGAGGCTCAGTCTGTAGTAGCTGTGATATACACAGATGCGTTCCCTTGGGATTCACACTCCCAGCCCTCAGACAGCAAGAATCCAGGAGCCACTGTTCTGGCTTTCCAAGACCTTGAAAGCTACAGCAGCACATTAACAAGGGAGTGATTTCCACTCACTGGCCTGCAAAGGACTCAAATTTCCAAAACACATATGGTGCCAGATGCCTAGGATTTAGAAATAAAATCTGACATCTGGGGCTTTTTAGCCAGTCTCTTTAAAAAACAGTCGTAGAAAATTCAAGCCTTGAATTTTTATGTATGTTTTTTAATTACTTAAAGTCCCTCTTTTTAATTTTTTACAGCATGCCAGTAGGAGTTTGAAAAGCAGATATAAAAACTTACATTACAGCTGAGAAAACACAGCTTTTATTCTTTGGTTTGTGGGGTTGCCCAAGTTTTTCTTTGTACACATGAGGTTTAGATATCATAACAATGTGGGCTACCATTTCAGTGCAGGGGGTAGAGAGGGGGGAGGAAAAACTTCTTCAAGACACTCTAAACCACCAAGACTCTTATGCCCTTTTCCCTTCTTAAAGCTCAACATGTGGTCTTAATCTTAACACTTAAGACCTGAAAACAGTTTTCCAATTTCCGGACTGGCTCCAGGCCATCGACAGGCCACAGTTCCCAAGGAAAATTGAAGTAGAGTGTTGGGACCATAAACTGGCTTTCATGGTTGGGTTTACAGCTGTGCCACTGAGGGATTCCTACTGTACAGTGTGCACACCACACAGTCAGCTGTGGCCCACCAGTTACATGCCATCGAAGGGTTTGTATGAGATTGAAGTAGAGGTAAGGGGAGAAGACAACAGTTCATGCAATAGGCAAAAGACTGTAAACATTGTCTAAGGGGTTTCACAGTAAAAAGAAAACTCTCCCTGAACAGAGAATAGTGCAAGATGAATAATCACAAGCCTGTGACCATCTCTATGTAACTGGTTCAAATCCACCCCAGCCCACAGGGAACCAACACTTACTGGCTGATAGAATGCTTAGGCCAATGGCTGCAAAGTACTTTGGAGATGCAAAACACTAATTCTCATCACCAGAAAGAAAATCAATTTTGGTTAAAAGTGGTCGCTTGTAGTTACACATGTAACAACACAAACTAGTCAGAGCTGATGGTTTTATTGCCAAGGTCAAGTTGGGAGTCAAGGGGAATGGGCAACTGTACATCACTAATGTGGTTGTGATGGGCTACCTGTTACACTAAGATGACCAAAATTATTGAAACAAGAAACCAAATAGTAAGACTATTCAGCCATTACCTGGCCTGCATCTGAACAAGTGACTTAAATATAGTACTTCAAGCATGTGCTTGGCTGAACAGGATTAAGTCATTGTTTTGACAATGTATAAGGGTACAGGAGAAATATGAACACATAAAATTACATACTACACACAAATAAAACCTCTGCACAACTGGACGTTGCCTCTTTTGGTCAGTGGACTAACAGCACAATTACTTAATTGCACTGCATTTGAGATTAAATAGGCTGCATCCAAAGGGTGCAACCAAAGCTAAATAGCAAAGCCCTCTCAGAAGTTACACATATTTCATTGAGTACCCAGTTAATATCCAGTGCTTTAAACAGACTGCCTATGGAGAAGTCAGGTGCAGAGAAACTGGCTGGAAATACGACAGAGCTGAAGGCTGGATTGGAAACCTAACGAGATGCCTTCCATGTGCCCACAAAAGAAGCCATGGATATTCCAAAGAAGATAGATAGTGATGGTCTTAAAGTAAAGAGGTGGGAGTGGATACCTTAGAAGCAGCCAGTTCTTGAGTGAGCTCCTGGATTTTCTGTTGTTGCTGGATTAGCAGCTCCTGGACAGCTGCTAAAGTTGTCTGTAACTGAGTCACTGTGAAGGAAAAAGCAGGAGAGTGTTAAACAGAGATACATGCACATACACACACTCATACACGCCCTTCCTGCTGTCTAGCTACAAAGATGCCTCTATTCCTACTATGTTTAATTTATCTACACCCGCCTGCTCACTTTAATCCATATGATTTATCTGCACTGCGGGTAATCTACCTGCACTGCATCTAACCTCCAGTATTTCTAGTTTATCTTTCCATTGTATAGATGTCTATAGCCCACAGTATATCCGTCCAAAACCTCTCCCTTCTAATTATATTGGTTTATGATTTGTACATCTCCCTGAACTTATACAACGTTTGTATCATTTATCTATCTTGGGCCTCACACAGGCAAACACTGGGGATACCTCCAGTCTGGGAAGAGGCTGGTCTCAGGACTGACCTCAGGGTATCATGAGAAATGAAGGATGCTTTTCTTCACACCCTCCACTCAAGAGACGTAATGAGCATCCTTCAACTCTCAACCCACCAGCTCCTTCAACCCCAACATCTTTAATAAACTTACTGCTGAAAATCATACTTTCTTCATCCCTCCAACTGAATATACTTTTGCAGTTTCCCCCTTTTATTTCAAGAGAACACCCTGTATTCCCCTTCTACACTCCACCAAGCACTGGAGGACTTCTGCTGGACTCCAACTTTTACTGTTTTGCTACTTTATCCAAGGCTTCCAGGCAGTAAACAGGCTGGTAAAATAAAATTAAAACCTCTATTGGTGTGACAGGCAACAGCTAATCCAGACCATCATTAGGGCATCGGGTAATGAACAGACACACTATAGAGTCAATAACAGAGAAGGTGGCTAAGGTCAGGGAGACACAGTAATTACAGACTCTCCTGACCCTTCCCTGGATTTTTAGATGGAAGGTGGGGGGGAAAGATTTAAAAAAAAAAGCCCCTGAAAACATGTGAGAAGCAGAAATTAAACCTGAACTTTAGAGCCCCGCGAAAGGCTGTCATTTTATTCTCCTTATTAATATTCTGAGGTTGGGAGCCTTTCCGTAAAAACATAATTAATTGAGGCCGCGCCGACAGTAAACAACCAATTTCAAATTAAACCGAAATGACGGCGCCTTCATTTGCAAATGTGAACAGATTCTCAGAGCAGATAAATGAAGTCACCACATAAAGTGGAGATGGAGGAAAAGAAAAGGGTGGGGGGCTTGGCAGAATGGAGGCTACAGGGAGAAAGGCTTTGAGGAGTGAATTGATGGAGTCATTAATCTTTACCTGTCTGTGTCACACTGCCACTCATCTCAGCGATGTTTGACTCAATCCTCTGAAGTTGTTTCCTGTCTTCTTTGCCTCCCATGATGAGAGGAAGCAGGTATTTCTGTATGGAGTACAGAAAGTTTTTTAGGAAATAGGGATATGCAAATAGTCTTTTCTAACGTACCTGAAACATCCTCAAAGGCCACCACCCAAACCACTATCACAGAGCCAGTGATCATTTATCCACACACTTGGCTGAGAAAAGAAATTCCCTCCACAGTAGGTGTTGAAAGAAGTTGTGGAAGAGAAGATATGAGTTTTGTGGATACATTTTTGGGATGCTAAAAACTAGTTTCTAGCTCCATTTAAGGCTTCCTTGGATAGCTCTAAGCCCAAAGAAACATCCATCACACATAGAGTAAAATTTCAGATCATATGCTCTCAAATGTGATCATATTGACGTGTGACATCTGAGCTACATCCAAAGGGCAAGAAATATAGAAGTAGGAAGAAGAGGAGAAAAGCCCAGGAAAGGCCAGAGGAACCCAAGCACAATACGGCAGATGAAAAAAATGGCAGAGAAGGATGGTCTAGGATGTGGAAATAGCCCTGATAGTGCTATCAGTGCTTCTTCATCCCAGCTTTTGATCCATGTACACCCACTGCACAGGCAAACATACAGGACAGTTTCTGAGGCAGACGTGATCATGCAAACTGCTGTGTGTGTCACACTTCTTTTATACTTCCTAGCACTGGTGTAAGCTTTCAGTGTTGCTGTGCACAGCTCTTACCCTCACAAAGCACATGTACATGTTTACACTCTGACATTCTGAAAAGCAAATTGCTTTTGATGACTTTCCTAAACAGTTCTCTCTTAATGTTCACAGAATACAGACAACTATGTTGTATCCCAGCATCATATCATTCATACAAAAATTACTATTTGCAAACTCCCTCAAAATCCCATGAAGGGCAAAGGGAATCCATCAACTCTTTCCAGAGGTGTTTTACTCCTGTGAAAGAGTAAGAGTCTCTGCTAGGTTAGAGAGGTTTGGATAGACAGCAGAGCAAGATCTGTAAAAAAAGAACATAGCAGTAGGATATATTAGCAGCATCACAGACATTATGCCAAAAAAGTGTCAGCTGTGTGTCATTTAATAACAGCTATATGTTCAGGTCTGCAAGGCCCAGCAGCTGTTGTCTTAACATCTCTCAGGACACTTACCAGATCTACCATTCTTTGCAAGAATGAAAAGATCAGTAAGGTTGGCATCACTACTTTAATATAAAAACATAGGGACAACGGATCTCCATAAAAAGCCATTCTCTTAAGTCAAGTAACTTCACTCGTGAAGACGGAACATGCTGTTTCATTTGGCCTCTCATAGACTGATACCCAGAAAATCAACAATAGGACAGGTTAAGAAGAGTAGTTTTTAACTGGAAGGGCAACACTTTAATTTGTAAATAAATTAGATTTTACTAACAAGGTGGTAACTGTTAACTAAACAGGAAAACCATCAACCTCTTGCTAAGTTTTCATCTCCGTCCCTTTTTCAAAAACAAAACACAACTTCTGCTGGACCAAAGCTCTTCACACTACTATGTTGCCTTGAACCACTAATGTCTTTCTATGTAGCCACAGAATATGATTGTTTACCAAAGACATTATCTAATGTCACTTACTACACTGCTGGAAAGCAATCCAGAGTGAAACAGTATGTTCAATTGGAGAAACATTGCACAAGAAATAAGAAGAACCTGCTGTCTCTACAATACATAAGCAGACACACGCTTGTTCTACCTTGTTCTAAGCACAGTGGAATATAACTACAGGATATATGGTAGACCTGGAAACTAGCACCTTCTTTCCAGTGTTGTGATCAGTCAAAGGAGATTCTTTCCTACCCATGGTGCAGGATCACCAGTGGACAATTCATTAGACTGGGGCTATGACAAGTGCTGGAAGAATCCTTTTACTGAATTGTGCTCAGTTTCCCCAACTTAAAAAACTCCAAAATATATAAACATGATGAAAATGTCTTTGTTTCTAGCAGTTTGAGATCCACTGTAAGATCTAGTTTTGTTTGCTTGCTACTTTTTGACTGCATTTTTATGTTAAGTGTCGACATTTCTCACATATACCAATGGCATTGCCAGTAAGAACAGAGATGCTTTATCAACTTGGACCCAACATGATCATGTGGACACAAGCAGCATAACGTTTTTCTCTCAGAGCAGTGTAAAAGTAGTGAGGAAGATATTACCTTGTAGAGCTGGTGGAACCCAAAGGCAATTCCTGCCATTATGATAGCCAAAGCCCCATAATCTCGCCATCTGGAGCCAGGTGGACCTAAAGGCCAAAATGAAGAAGTAAGCATAGTCAGAACCGCAGGTGACATTTTCATTCCTATTTTATCAGAGAAGAGTGCAATGAATAATGCCAGTTCTGCTTTTTCTTAGCAGGCATAGTTTTACTGAGCAGGGGGCATTAGGATGCTTGTAGTCCCTCAGGTATAGTGTGCAGGCCTAGGGCACTGAAACATCCATCCAAACCTCTAGCACTGATACTGGCCTTGCACAAAGTGACAAAGACAGACAAATCACAGCAGCACTTTAAGAAGTTCCATCGAGCTGGCTTTGCTTGCACTTTCCCCAGATACCTGTCTGCAATGCTAGTACTAGACAAGGTTAACTCATTACTTGAACATCTCTTGTTCTCCGCTATCATAATCTTTGAAAATGGGGACAGAGCCAGAGATCCAGAAGAATGCAGAAAAAAGAAAGCAGGGTTTTGAGAAAGAAATCTATCAAGGCAGTAGATAGGTTTATGAACACTGTGTTAGCAATAATGGGCCAATGTCTTTCAAGCCTGAGTTACAGGTAGAGACAAAACCACACATAAACAGTAGAAAGAAAATATGCAATTAAATACCTACAGACAGAGGTAAAGAAGCAGATAAAAGCTTGAGCTATTTAACACACAATTCTGCGCAGAAGCTGAGAGACTCCACAGAGCAAAGCAAAGCGCCGGTGTGTTCTGCTCCTTCAAGCAGACTCAGAAGATACCTGTAGTTTTCCACCAGCTTTATCCTTTCACCTCCCTCGCAGTTCCCTTAACAAATCTTGTACTGCCCCCGGTTTTCTTTAATAATAAAGAGGATGCAGAGTGATCTTTCCTAAAGTTCAGTGGCAGGATGTGGGCAGAACTGATGTGGTGGAGGCCGGTGTACAGTCTCCAAACAGACAGATCCAAATCTAGATGTGACCTGTAACGTCTCAGAAATGCATTCTCCTCTACAAAGTTTCAATTTAGGCTTTCAAAGGGAGGCTGAACTGGCTGGAAGCTTCTCTCCTTTCTGCTTTTCTCACCTATTGCCAGTTTTTCTGCTGCTGAGATCTTCTATAGGGATTTCATTGCAAGAATTACTCTTAATCCCAGCCCTAAGTCTCTACAAACAGGCATTGGCTCTCAAATACTGACAGCAGTATATGCCCTCATAGCATCTTGCAACAGTTTAGGATACAGCTCCTCAAATCAGCCACTGGTTAGAATCTGAACAAATTAAAGCAGCTCTGTGAGAACAGGTGAGTAGTGTCACCAGGAGTATTTTGGGTTGCTGCAGTTGCAGTTTTGGAGCTTAGGCACATGATCAAATTATCATAACTTTTTAACTTAATGAGTTAACACACATCAGCTAAGCTGCAGTAACTGGCTGTGTACATGTCAGGATTTAAAATGATCTTGGGCTAATCTTGCTGCACACCCCAGTCATCCAGCCCATTTTCCCCTCCTTACTCTGCTCCCAGTAATTTCTGGTACCTGAAGTCTCCTGGTTGACCAGTTCTCTGCCCTGAACTTGTGACTGCAGTTATCCCCTTCTGTGACAACGCAACTCCAGATTGAACTGCCTATTGTAAAGGGTATGTGGGTCTGGGGTGCCCTGTCCATGGCAGTCCTTGACTGGCTGTCCCTAAGTACCTCCCTGCTGCAGTGACCTCTGAGTAGAGAGCAGACACACCTGTAGGACCCTGTCTGCTTTGCCCTTCCACCTCACTCATCTCTCCCTCCATTCATATAATGCTTGAGCTAAGAACATTTTATTGCCCTCTGGTTTTCATTATTAATGAAAAGGGACCAGAATGATCTTTCCTAAAGTTCAGAGAGTCTATAAAGACAAGAAGCTGAAATGCCATTTTACTCATTTTAGAGATGTGTGAAATAATTCTGTCTTGTGGCAAAAAAAGTGAGGGGCGGGGGGAGAGGAAAAGTGAGTGAGGGACACCGTAAAGGCTCTGGATTGACCACATCAACTTTACAATGTTATGAAGAATGTCATAGCTCTGCCTAAAATCCACACTCAATCTTCCTTTTTCTCTGCAATACTCTAACCTAAAATGTGGGGAGGAGAGAGGACTACAAGTTTCTCAGCTGTAATCTCAGTGTTCACACTGACTTCTTTGCATATCCTCAAAATCCTACTTGTACAACTGGAACAGAATTCAGAGGAAGTGAAAAACCACTAATAGCCCAGTTACTCTCCAGTTTAGGCATGGGGGAAATAGCAAATCATTCCACGTAAGAGACCTTCAAAAGGCAAATGGAAAGGACACAGGTATTTTCTCCAGCTGTAAGTCTGTGTTTTGTGCAAATATATTTAATGTTCACAGAAGCAACTGGAAATTGCACTTGCAGAATAAACACTGGTTTTAAGATCCCCATTCATCTCAGAATTAACTCTCCTGACATCAATTCATTAGGCCTCATGCATCCAAGGAAGGTCAGCATCACTAGTATCCACATTTAAATTGTAGAAACTGAGGCTGGAAGAGGTGGTTTTCCAAGAGCAAACAGCGAAGCCATGGAAAGGCATCAGGGGAAAAAAACAGTCTGGATTCTAGGTACCATTTTTAATTGTAAGAGAAAACAGCCTGTATTCTACAGCCTCCCACGTAATGAAGAGACAAGGGTGGGAGAAGAAGATCCAAATGGCAAGAAAAGCAGTCACTGATTTTTAAGCAGGTGTAAAATCTGCACAAACCCCCATAAATGGAGACCGTGAACACCATGGGGAAGAACACTGCTGTTGAAGTGGATGATGAGGCAGCTTTGCACACCTTGCTTAGAAACTCCCCTGAGTTTGCTTGTAATTATAGGGGTTAGAAAGGTAAAAAAAAATATAAACCCAATTAATCATTTAAATATTTAAAGTCAGATTTTTGTCCTCACTGCTGGATTAGTGTATTTCATAATGCCAACAGCAGACAGCCCTGTTTTTTTACTGGGGGTTCATTTTAGAGCATGTTTAAACTAGTCAGATTGAGTGATGCTTCCAGCAACTAATCGCATGTCAAATAAAAGATATTTTATGTAATAAATTACTGCTACAAGTAATTCAAATGTCATTTATCAGTTTTATTATCAGTCAGGCAAAGTCTTGTTTCTCTATATTAATCAAATTCAAGCTTTTTTTAAGCTTTTTTTTTTTTAAGCAGTTTTGACACCTCTTGGCAAAAGTACAAACTGGAGGGAAGGAATTACTCCTCCAGAACAGGAGGGGAAATAGTAGAGATGGTATTGAGTGAAAATACAGTGTCTAGAAACTTACCTTAATTCTTGTCTCTTCCTCTCCAAAGTTATTAGTGTTTCTCTTAGAGCAAACTAAGAGGAGTTGGGCATAGTGGGACTATGCAACACTGAAGGCTTATACATATATATGCTCATTTCGAGAATAAGAAAGTACTTAGATAGGTAGCAGCTATTTCCAACAAAGCATTAGAACATGAAATAATAACTACACTAGCAGCTCCATTTGTACAAAAGGAAGGATTTAAAGGATATGAATTATTTCCTGTAACTTTAAAAATGAGAAGAGACTGGGTTGACAACAGCAGGAGATTAAGCAAAATCAAAAGGTGTGCACAGGATTTATTGCGCTGACTCATGAGAATGGACATCCTACACTGGCAATGCTGCCGAGATCACCAACTCCGCTGTTTGCTCCATTCCTGCCGAATAAACTGTTGAGATGGTTCTGAAGCCACCCCCAACTTCTGTACCTGGAAACCAGAGTTTTAACATAATTTTTAAACATGAAGCAGCAACACCTTGTGAGGAGGAGAGATGGAGAAGAAAGCGGGTTTCTGAAGGCACTAGCCACTGCTTTTCAGCACAGTACCTTCCTCAGCTTGCTCTCCTTTTTGCTCTGTGGGGGGTAAGACTTTCTCTCTAGTTTTGTGATTTTTTGTAGAGGTGTCAAAACTACTCCAAAAAAAAACAACTTAAAAAGAACCAAAAATATCAAACACAGAGTGGTTCACAGACTTCAAGACCTAAACTCCAGCAGATCAGATGGTGCTTCACAAGAAACTCAGATGTCTTTTTTGGGGAAGGCAAATATAGCTCATAATCTTTTTTCAATATAAGCTTTTCCAGTGTGAGCTGTTCCCACCACCGAGTCAACTTATAGATTCAGCAGTCTACCTATCTCATTAGTCATTCAGACATACTTTTGAACTTCAAACCTTGAAGCACTTCAACACTAGTGTCATGAATACTCTGTAAGAAGATAAGCGTAACAGATAGACAAAAAGTAGTATCTGTCTTTCTCTGTACATGACAACTGATAAATCTGTGAAAGATAAATTGACTTAGTAAACTGTCACAGAAACAACTGTCCTGGAGCAGATTTGGACCAATTCAGAAATATTCATTACAGCATTATCATCCAACTGATGAAATAACCTGCAGCAAACAAGGCACCTTGAAAGAGCCTCTGCACAGCCACATCCATCAGCTCTAGAGAAATCCACAGACTCTTTTTGCTGTTCTGATACCACGGACAGCATGTAGCAGGAAGACACAAAGATAGATGCATCATTACCACCACCAGTACTACACCGGTCAAGGACTTGAATAAGGCACAGACGACACTTGATCAAAACAAATATTTTGGTCAAATGAATACCATGTATTTATTTTTATAAATATACTTAGCTTTTTATTCTTTTTCCACATCCATTAAGAGGTTAAACTCAAATAGAAGGTCTACAAAGCATGGCTGAAGTGAGGAGGAATAATACCTAACAAACCTGTTGTCACCATTTCCCCATTTTGGGGGTTGCTAAAAAGGGTTGGCTCACAGGCAAAAGGTTTTGGTTCAAATGATTTAAAAAGCAGCAATCAGATCACAAAGCTGGAGCACAACTACAACCCCTTCAAAAGCTTTACTTTGGTGGTATTTTTATTCACCTTCGGTTTCTGAGCATTACAGAATGATGCCTTCAGACCTCTCTTTGTGGCTGTTATTAGGAACATCTTGGTGTTTAAATATTAGTTAAGATTTTTAGCCAGTAAGTAGAAATTGGGTGCTGGGGCTTTGAAGAAAGCCAAAACAGTAAAAGGAAAAAATCCCATACAGTGATAAAGCTGCAGGGGTTAACAGTGATGGCAGTGTTTTCCAGTTTCAATTGTACACTTCTTTCCTGTCCTACTCTTAGTAATGGAACACTATAAAATAAGGGAAGATTAACTCTTCCAATACTGGGTTGTGATAAGAGTTAGGGACAGCACTAAGAGGGATCTGGCACTGTTTTTCCATTGTGAGAGCAGATTTTGCTTTTCTGGCATTTTCAGTGAGCTGTGGCAGACAGGCATTAGCCCAGGAAGCAGAATTCAGTGCACAGCTCACCAGTACACCCAGTACAACAGTCAGAAATATTCCAGTTCTGAGCCCAACTCCATCACAAACGGTTTTCTTCCCAAACTGTGCCAAATCAGAGTATTTAAAAACTCAGAAAGCAAGTTTAGTATTGTCTCTAGCAATAGGAAACCTATGCCATAAACTAATAAACACAGCCCTAAATGGACTGTTACATCAATCAGAACCTGACCTAGAGCTGTTCAGGAGCAGTATCAAAACCCTATTCTTAATACTTGGCAGGTAAGTGAAGTGATTTTCAAACTGCCAGGCACACATGTGAGCTAAACAGCTTCTTTTGATGGATTTTTAATGGTGTGTACTTTGGTTTTTATTGTTTGGAGCTTAGATACTTTTTTGCGAGGTTTGTTTTAAAATGCAAATATATATGTAAATTTTGAGTCTACACAGATTATGTTGGGACTTGAAAAATTCTTTGAGAGTGTATTTTGTACACAAAATCATACAAGCACATCCACAGAATCTACACAGAATTTCTGCTGTCACCCCTTAGGTTGTTTAAGATTGAAGAGGAAGAGCTTGTTAAAATTAGGGATTCATATTAACTGTTATTATTTGCAACCTGACAGCACTATTAAAGCTCATTCACTCTGGGGTTCCATTGTGCCAGACCTTAAATTCACACACAGGAAGTCACAGACTAAGTTCTGAAGACCTTATATTCCAGCTTGCTGTTCATGCTGGAAATACACCTCTTTCAAGTAATGCTCAAGGCATTAATAGTCAGCGTTCAAGGAGCATGTGGATGATGCTCTTACTCACATGGTTTAATTTTAGGTACTTCTGAGAGAAGCCGGGAGCTGGACTCCATGATTCTTACGGGTTCCTTCCAATTGAGCTATTCTACAACTCTATGAACTAACTGGTTGCCTGACTAGTTAGGACTAGTTAAGTCCTCTAACTAAAACAAAACTCTGCGTCGATGTCCAACAGTTTATTGAACAGAGTCCACTGCTGTAATAAGATGAAATAGTGTTGCCCTTTTACAGCACCTTCTATCCAAGAATCTATCAGTTCTATCACATATTTACGATCTAAATATTAGAAAACCCTACTGATGAAGGGAAGCATGACCTTAAGTTTTAGAAGGGAAGACTGAGTCCTATGCTGACTAAATGCTTTTTTCAAGCATGATAGTGGGTGAGAATCCAATTTGTATTGACTATACCCCTTCAGGTCAAGGGGTGCCACAGGCTAGTATGTATGATGTTTGTTTGTGGACAATGATCATTTGTATCTTTTTCCTTGGGTAATATGATCTTGTCATTGGCATCAACAACTACAAAAGTGCATTTGAAGTAACATTTGGGGTCCAATTCAGACAAACAGTATGGCATTATTTGACCTGAAATCTAGGAGCTAGCACAGAAATCTGTGAACTTGCTGGCAAAATCACTGCAGAAAGCAATAGAACCAGATGTTTTTTGAAGTGTTACTTACTATACACCACTGGGTGAGAGGGCTGAGCTGGCACCACTTGTGTAGAAAGACCTGGGGACTGTGGCTCATCCGTGCTTGTGCCCGACTGCTGGAAAGCCAGGTCAATTTCTTCATCTGTCAGGCCTGGGGGAGCAGAGGAAATGAAATCAGTTTAGCACCTTTACCCACTTGATGCACGCACAATTAAATTCTCAAGCCAGGCAGAACCCTTTCAAGCTGCAAAGGATTTTGGCACTGACTTGAGCAGTAATGCCTCCCCAATTTTGGATTCACTGGAATGCCTCCCTCTCTCTTTCTCTGTTGCAATTTAACCTTAAGCGACAGAATATTAGCCTCAACGCTGCTTCCAAATGTGGCTCATTCAATTTCCTTAATTTATCCTTGAGTTTATTGCTGCTTTTGAAGTAGCTTTCTATTGCAATTCTCCATTCTTCCCCCGAAAAAAAGATACCATCAACTGCAAATGTGGCTCATTTTAATCTGTAATGGTGTAAAAAAAAAAAAGAGGGGAAAAAACTAACAATAATGCATGAAAACAGACAGGGAAACAAAAACCTAATTATTGGGTTAGACGACTAATTAGTCTACATCGTTTCCGAAGACGGGAATAATTTGCTTTATTTTATGACAAATGCAGAAATAAAAAGGAAAAAAATCAGGACTGACTGTGATTAGTATGAATGGGACACAGAATGTAAGGAGGAAATAAAACTATAACAAAACAGATCAAAACAAGGCCAAGCCTAAACTTTCAGCGTTAGCATTGCCCCGGCCTATCGCTGCGTGATTAGATTGCCCTAAGGCAGCCTGGCTTTTATTTCACGCGGAGCTGTAGTAACACCACACACATGGTACGTGTTGGTGCAGTCACTCCTGCCATCAGGAAATACCAGGATGACCATCTGTAATTGGTCACAACATATGGAAAAGATTTGGCCAACAAGGGGGAAAACAAAAGCAGCTAAAGGATCCATGATGACCAGCATCTGTAAAGAAGCTGGAATATTTTTTCCCAACAAGAGAAAACATCCTCTAGAAAAAAAATTTAGTACTCAGATGGCAACCATGACATGGGGCCTGGGCAGTTGTGTATTATTTGTTGCTATTCTCCTGCACAGAAGCAGGTAGAAAGCCAGTGTCTCTGCTACAAGGAACATATGAAGTGATTCGGGATCTTTTACTATACAGGCAGCATGTATGCAAAAACATTCAGAAAGGTTGGAAGTGAGAATATAGATTTTAAGGAAAGAGGTTTAGAAGAGAAGAGACAGACCACTTGATTCTCACACAGCTGCTGTAGCGACAGAGGGCAGTGAGGAAAATATGACAGCAGTGGGAGAAAAATGGGGGAATGCTTTCCATCGCCTTCACTCGAGATCCATGAAGTACTGCTGGTAGATGAAAATCCTCAACTTAATCCTTTAAAACACTTGGCTTTTTAACATAAGGAAGATACAATATGGAAAATGGGCAGGCCCTAAGTTTTGATGATTTTTTTCATGATCTTAAACTTCACTGCATACTGGGGGTCTAGACAGAATAATCTGTAGCACAAACAGTAATGCCAGAAATAAATACACAAGTCTGTCTCAGAACTGTCATTTAATATCATAAAGCACTATCACAGTGCTTCTGGTATTCAGAAGGCTTTATAACTATTAACAGATCTTTTCCCTATTCCTGTGAGTACATGAGATACTCTGAGTTCCTGCCAGATACTATTCTATCTACTCAACAGTGCAACTACTGTTACACAGAGAAATGAGGTGATTTCCCTAACATAACAGAATACTGTCAGTGTCAGAAACAGCATCAGAAATCTGAAGTTCCTGATCTCTGGTCTTGCAATCCCTTTAATTGTATTTGATGCATACCTCAAATGGTAAGGAACCAAATCCCACTTAACAGTATGGAACAAGATTTGCAGTGAGTGTAATAAAAGGCACAGGAACACAACTCAGCCCATTGTTCTAGTCACAAAAGCAATATTTATGGTGTCTAAGCCATGCTAAAAAGTCCTAATCAGAAAGAAACTGTTTTAACCAGCTCCTAATTATCCAATGTAGGAGAAAGCATAAACACATGCCAACACTGCAGATCACTAGCAACTATGGAATTTCATAAAGATGGAGACAACATTAGCTCCTGGCTGCAAACGTGGCTCCCACTAAAATAGGGCATTTTGTCCTACTTCCATCAAAATCTGATAATATTTAACACTCAGAAACATACAGAAGTTATGGAGGATCCTTACCTCTTTCTACAAAAAGAGCAGGAAACAAAGCTTATTGTTTCCTAACCATCTTGCCCCTTCTGTTCTCATCCTGTTTGAGATTAAATGCACTTCTAGGATTATTCCGGTCTTGCCAACTACGGACACCCAAGTATCACTGTTTCCATTAAACCCCTGGTGTAGTGTGGAGAAAAACCTGACGTGAATGATAGAATGATGGAAAATCTTTCACATTTGAATTCCTGGTTTGAATCCTGTGCAAAGTAGTGCAAATTAAAATTGGTTATTACATCCCTGGACTATTCTGCTGCCTTGTGAAGTGGTCTTGTTCATGATACAAAAGAACATCACAGCCACATCCCTTCTTAATTATCAGAGGAGAGGGCTGGGACTGCCATCACCTTGGAACACCTTTTTATTCATCCAAACAAGATGTTTTTAAGGCCCAGTCATCCTGGCCTCCAAGCATCAAGGGAATAATCTCCTGGAGCCAATTCCTTAAACATATATATGGAGTGAGTCTGCACTGCAACTAGTCATCTGTGGATTCAGAAATACACCTGCTTTCATGGTTGTCATTTCTCACACACAGTAACAAAAACACAAGACATTCTAAGACTGTCCTCAGGCAATTACAACTCATCAAAATTCCCTTTGGAAATTCCTTTGGACTTTTTTTCAGATTCACCCCTTACACACATGTATGCACACAGTCTGGGTTTTCCATGCCCCAAATTATTCAACCTTGACATATTAATTGCATAGAAAAGTGGGAATTTCTAAACCAGATCAAAGTGTCATCTGTTCCAGTATCTCAAAGTCCTTCTATTACTGCATTATATTAAAAAGTGTCCATGGTCCATTCATTGTTCTAATCTAGCAGGAAAATTCTCTTGGATGCAAAAGCAGTGCCACAAACACTGGAGCTCTGCGTCTAATATAATTCTCAAACAGGTATGTCTCAGTTTAAGAGAAAAACTGGTCTAAATCCACCTTCTCAACACTTTAGAAAACAAACCTTTCAGTTCTCCTGGAGTTGCAGCAAGATCAAGACTATGCAGAACGCAAAAGGTTAAAAGGAACAATAAAGGAAACTGCCAATTGTAAGTGAATTATATTTGGCTTTGAAAGCTGAGCCACAGCTATATTATAAAAGGCATCTCTTTGCGTTGTTTACCATCACCCTGACTAATGCAGACCTTTTTTTTTGTTTTAAATAATCTCATGCAAATTAGACACACACTTCCTTCCAGTTGATTGCTATCTGCAAGGAATAATCTAACCGCAGAGGGTACCGAGCAAGGACTGAGCTGAGGAGAAGGATGCAAGGGAACTGTCTTCATAGCCCCACAGAATGCAAACCTATTCCCTTCCCCCAAACACCCATTTCATTCCTCTACAGCACCACAGCCATCACAAAGAATTAGGTAGAATTTTCACAAAGCCTCAAAATTTCCTTTTCAGGCTTCGGGGTGTTGATGTGAAGAATGCAGCATTCAGGACAGTTTTGCACTCACAGGTTCTTGCTGACCCTCTTCTGGTTTTGTCACCAGGGCCACTCAGTTTTCAGGGGTCACTCTGCCCCTGTAAGTTGTGATCAGACACAGAATCGGAGCAAGTCAGAGAATACAATGGGTTTTCACAGACAACTCCTGGTGCCTGCACCTCAGGTGTTGTATAAAAAGATCCTCTGCCCAGGAACTTCTAAGGCTTAACTGTCTCTTTAGGCCCTTCTATAATATCTACAACTATTTAATATAAGGACCTCACATGCATCAAAATACTGTTCCACTTATGACCACTCTGAAGTAGAGGAGCACTCAGAGGAGTACTATTATCATTACAGATGAGGAAGAGGTGAGACGTACAGATATGGGAAGTGCTCTGAGGTCAGAACCTCTGACAGTCAGAAAATAACACTTGGGAGATGCAAGTCCCAGTCCATTGTTTTACCATAAATCCATTCTTCTTTATTTTCTGGATGAAACAAGTAGCAATATCCGCAATGCAAAACCCTTGCATGAGCTTAACCAGATGAGCTACCAAGTTTTTTCTTCTCCTTTTCTGACACAGGCTCTGACATTTCAGTGACAACCCTTTTTCCCATCCCATCCACTGAGCATGTCTTTTTCTTATTATATTCCTCCTTGCACTGCTCAATCCAGTAATTCATGTGAGATTTTCACAACCTGAAGGCAACATTAGTTTTAGGGAGAAAATGTCTGGTTAGGAAGAAATTGAGAATTCTGCCAGAACAGGGAAAGGTGGTGGAATGAATTAAGTTCCTTTTGTGGGTTTGCAAAGGCAGGTTTATTACCACCCTGACAGACCACCCGGGAGCAATGAGCACACCTACCCTTTGGAAAGGACAGAGGCAGGGCAGGGGATGGTATTTCTTGTGGTTTTCCTCACCCAAGCATACACTTTCTATTCAGAAGAAAGCAAAACTGAACTGGACAACTTGTTTAGCTACAACAAACTCTGTGACTACTTGAAGTTAGTGCATGGTATCATATGACCAAAAGGAAGATCTACTGGTAGGCACCCTGGAACGACATTACACTCCTGTTCCAGGAAGCCACTGAGTCAACTCTGCTCAGAAAGAACATGGGCACATTTTTAAAAAATCATCATAAAATCCTTCTGGGATGTGATCCAGACTAATGATTCCACCTGTTCAGTCAGTTACATGCAGCACTGGGTGATGCTTCTATCAGATGTTTGTCCTATATCCTACTCCGTGCTCAGCTGAATACATTTCCAAAAGGTCAAAAGGCATCGTTCCCTGACCCATTTGCTTTCACACATCTTGGTTCAGGGGGCATTCAGGAGGCTGAGCCCGAGCCAACATTTTGACAAACCCCAAGGTCTCAGAAACATCACTTTGATTTTTTTTTACCCTTCATTTACATTAAGACACTGTATTTGAATGTAAACATCCTGCTCTGCACTTCCAGCTCAAACTTTGTGTAAAGGAACCCCAACATCAAAGGGAGATTCACTGGTCTCAGCTGCCACGCCGAAAAATACAGCAGTAAAAGTCATTTGAAAAGTTACTGAAAGAGCTTTGAATTCTTACAGCCTTATTCATCTACAAGCCTGTTAATTATGCAATTGCAATCTTTAAGCAACATGATATACTTTAACCCATCAGGGTGACTAAGTAGCAATCAGAACTGATAAAGCTGCTCTAACCTCATTGCACAGCACGAAAACAAGGAAGGAAAAACCTGACTGACAGTACAACAGGGAGAATTACAGCAAGCCAAGCAGGAAGGAAAAGGTTAAAATAAAAAGTATTTTGGAATAACAGATATAAATAAATAAATAGACCTGGCAGCAGTTTCTCTTCCTGGCCAAGCTTTTTGGAGTCTATAATAAAATGAAGTGTAATGGAGTAGAGGAGGGCAATGTCAGAGGGTGAGGGTTTGGGAGAGAGGTTGTTAAGTATCTCCCTCTCCTCAGCTGTGTTTACTCCATTTACAGGACCCCAGGTGATTGATAGACAGACAGAAGCAAAGCAAGCAGACAGTCACCCCCCTCTGGGAGCATCAGGAAAGGGGGTAACTCCTGACATCATCCAGAGCCCCAAACTCCCCTTAGCCACTTGTAATTAAAAAGACAGAGCAAGATATGCAAGCCAGAGAAAAAGTAAAAGAGGCTTTTTTTTGTTATTTATTATTAACATTTTGTTGGAACAGGAGAGTGCAATAAGGACTCTCAGAGCCGTTAAAAGTCGTCGGGTGACCTGCAGACCCCTATTTCCCAGAGCCTTGTATAAAATTGAATTTTTTAAACATAAATTACACGTAATGACGACACTGTAAAAACTAACAGTAATGGAAAGCTGTGCTGTATTTCATTAGCCTGTATTATTCCGTGCCACCTGATCCAGCCGGGCCTTGTTTATGAGTTAGTGTGTTAGCAGATGCCGATGGAAGCATTTGCTTCGACCTTGCTCTTCTCATTGGGGCATGAAATTACGACGGCAGCACCTTGATATTACAGCCATAAATACAGTAAACTGCAAATTTAAGCCAACGGCTCCTATTGTCTCTGAACATAAAGCTGATCGGTATTTATTTAAAAGGAGAACGAAAAAAAATATTATATATCACCTTGTTTATGGGTCCAGTCTCCCCCCTTCCCCTAATCTGCCTTTTTCACTTGGTTAAATACTAAACAAACAAACTAAATCCTCCCTATTTTCTACTGATTAAATATTCGTATGAAATGAGTATTGTCTTCCAAAAACTGGATCAAAGTCTTTTCACTCTGAATAAGAAAGGGCAAATGACTTGCTTAGCATGGCTTGGAATGGAAAAACCAGGAACAAGTACTGCAACTTTTCAGTTTTCTAGATATGAGAAGTTCAAAATGTAAAATTGAAAAGTTGCTGTTGGTCACTCATTCCTGTTTGTGTGCAACGTGTTTGTGTATGCACATGAGAGAGGGAGAAAGATGTTTCCTTCCAGTTGTTCTCTATTTAAAAATATCTCCCTTGTTAATACTATTTCAAACCAAGGAGGAAAGACATAGGAAAAAAACTGCAGTAAGATTAATGGGAAGGGGGGGAAATGTACAGGATTTCTTCTGTGAGGCAGCAACAAGGAGGGAGAATGCCTCTTTCTCCTACGGGCATTTTGGGTAAGTACCCCTGTCCATTGACAGCATACCCACTAAAATTTATTAGAGGGGAAAAAAATCAAACACAAAGGCAAAAAGACATTGCAATATTACAAAGCATATCACAGCATAAATCATAGCATTATAAGCCAGTGCAAAATGTATTTCACTCGTAGTTTCAAGGCAGGGAAAATACAGTTTCACTTGTAGTAAGGGAGGTCAGGTCTTCCTCTTCTAATGTAAGCTCTTTGCTTACATGAAGTATGTTATCTCTGTTCCACAGAGAAAAAAAGGAAGGGATACCTTAAGTGAAGACTCCCAACACTAAACCATATATTTCAGGGGCCAAAGCACTGAAAGGAGAGTAAGAGGAACAACATGCAAGACAAAGTGGCTGGATAATGGGACTCACACTTGGGATTCTGAAATGCAGAAGTCCTACTAGGTGAAGTGCTATCCCAGCCCTAACAGGATTTGGATACCTCGTTTTTGAATTAATCTACAACAAATCTTCAGGTAGCAGAGAGCATAATTCAACAGGCGCAATTTTTGCTTCACAAGAAGTTGAAATCAGAAAAAAGGCAGAGAGCAACATGACGCTAAATCAAATGAGACATGTCCAGAAGTCCTCAGTAACCTGAATTACAGAACCACAAGTTTTATTACAAAGCCCAGTTGAATCCCTATACAAGCATATGCAAAAAACAGAGAGAAAATTCAATCCTGAATACCTTCTTCTGAAGACCTCTTTATTACAGAGTCATTCTAAGAATATGACCATGGGGGTCAGCAAAAAAGAAGAAACAATTCCTTCAGTAACAGAAACAAAAATCTCTCTTCCTAAAAATGGGGAGAAATTATACATTATCATCATCTATGGGTTTTATTCTTAGGTCACTTGCCTTCAGCTTTTCCTTTCTATTATCATACGAGCAGAAGACAGTACTTGATAGAAAGCCTCCTTTGTGAGAATGGCAGAGTAAGTCCATCTGTCTACTGCTCTCCTAGTGATGAAGAGATGCAGCCAAAACCAGGACAACATGATGTGAGAACTCTACATGAGAACAAAATCCTTTCTGTATGTGAAAAGATTTCAAGTTACTATCTACCTTGGGGTTTGAAGGCTTTGATGACTCTGTGCCAGGATGCCAACTCCAAGGTGGTTTATCAGGAATAGAACATAACCAGGGCTCTGACATTTGTTTAAAAGAAGCCTGTACAAGGCAGAAAATCCAGATGACGGAAGAGACACTACTCTAGTAACCACAGTGCTGTCATAATTTGTTACCACAACTGACAACCTCCCTAGAAATAAAACTATGCAGAGAAAACAAGTATTAGACGCACTAAACAGGTATGTTTCCAAGCATACCCAACCTAGGATCTGCAAATGCTTGTTGTTATTTCTGCAGAGAAACAAGTCTCATGGTGATGGTTCCTCATCTTCATTACTTGTATTATAATACTCCTTAGAGACCCCAAAAGGCATTCACCATGCAGGTATTGTGCCAGATACCATGCAGAAACAAGGCAGGCACACCCAAAGCATTCAACAGTCAATGTGAAGGGGAAAAAACAGGTTGGAAATTAAAACAGACATAAATGAAGTAACTTACCCAGAGTACACAGCTTATCTATAAAACGTTCTTTCTATTAAATTGGGAACTACAACAAAACAATTCTATAAAGGTCAAAGGATATTAATTTCATTTCCAAAAGCAAAACTGCTTGGTACACAGTACTTGAGAAACCTAGAAACTGAACTTCACTACCAAAACTTGATACAAATTTTAATAACAGGGGTGACAGAAAATGCTTGTGCTTCAGATCCATTTACTTTGTGTGAAAGAAAAGTATTTTGTTAAACAGCTTGTTGAGCAATAGCAACAAAATGATTGGCCTTTGGCTACTCTTTGATCTGCGATATTATCTTGAGGAGCTTCTAAGGAGAAAGCCAGAGGTTGTCTGAAATTTGGGTAAGGTAAAACCCTGGTAATACAGGAGGTTTGATTTTAATCTACCTTTGGAACTCCAATTTTAAATTGTATTTCCAACAACTTGAACCAGCATGTCACAAGAATTCCAGCACTGAAGTAGAAGGAGCTGGCGTGGAGGACCTGCAGTCAATCAGACATCTGGAACTCCCAACACCATCTTTGTTATTGCAGCAAAGAATAACCAGACCCTTCAGTGGCATGGGCCTGAATCTGATCTGTACTAGATCTGACCTAGCAGACTGGCCATAATGCGGAATAATGTCAGATTTCACTGCTGCTCTGTTCTTACTGGACTAGGCTGAGCTGCTATTCTAGAGCCAGACTCTCTTCCAACTCTGCGTTCAAAAGAAAGGAATTATGTAAAAGAAGAGCAATTTCAAACCATTATAAGGAATTCTTTAACCAGATTTGTCAGAATATCTGAAGGATGACTTAGTTTTATATATAAGAATGACAGTCTCTCCTGATGTATTACTCTAGAATCACTGATTGCCTCAAACACACTAACAAGAGGACCTGGATTTTTTGATACATTACACAATACCTGTCACAGAGTAGCCTCTGTAGACAAGGATTAACTGTAAAGAGCAAATTGCCTCCATGTTATTTATTTCCTCTTTTACTTTCAGAACTTTAAACTTTGGAAAGGAACAAACCAAACCTGTTAGTCCAGACTTATCACTTGAAAAATCATATAAAGTCTATACTAAATGAACTTTCAGTGTTTGAAGAGCACACAGAATGGAACACTGAATATGCATTATGACAGTACCTACTGTGCACTTGCTGTCAGGAAGTTGCTATAAGGAGCATGAGAACAGCAGCTACAATTGAATGTTCCTAAGAAAATGTAAAAATACATGGAAGTGTGTAGGGAAAACTATATGGAAATGTAAAGAAACCAACACTGGGTGAGCAGACATGAACACAGGTGTCTGGTTTCTTTTTCTAACATACATTTCTCACAAGCTTATAGAGTGCCTTTGCTCCTCTAACCCAGTTTCTATCAATTGAATCAATGTTAGACACCTCGGAGTCAGGTACCATCGCCCCGAGAAGATAAGTTCAATTAAGAAAAATACATCTAAATACTACATATTTGATTAGTATGGTAGAAATGTTTCAGGTAAATCTGGTTTGCACTTCCCCCAGAAAGACAGAGACGCGAATACACCATTACAAAAAGACATGTCAGCAAGTATTCATTACAGATTATAAATCATCCTCATTCTTCTTTCTTTTGTTTTAAAGAATTTTTTTTACATGCCATTAAAATATTGTTTGCTGAATGCTACTACAAAGCTAGCCACCTGTAAAATTAAAGGCTGATGCTGCCAATAACAGTGTTGAAATACCTTCTGTTTAAAAGGCAAACCTACTTTGTAGTTTTTAACACAACTGTATAAATATTTCTCCACCCACCCTTCACAATTTTGTTGGTTGCATCGCGTCCATTTAGACAACAACCATCTATGTCATCACACAGGATGTTAATCTTGGGTGGAGAAGAAAGAAACAATAGCAAATGGACTTTTAAGAAACCAAGATGAACACATTCAAGCAGGGTCCTTCATGATAAAAGAAAAGCAAAGACAAAACCATCAGGAAACAAGTCAACAAAATCACAGAAAGTTTCAGAAGATCATTTTTCATCTTCTGGTTTGTTTGTTGTGACTTTTTTCTCCCCGTGTGCCTTCAACAGCTCTTCCCAGTTCTGGACAAAATGAAAGGAGTCTGGATTAAACGCCCAAAGGACGACTAATGCTAACAATACTAAAAATAACGAGGTTAAGTGGTGGAAAAACGATGGTGACCACACACGGAGAACTGGAGTGGTAAGGTAGAGAAGGAGTTTCATCATTGCTCCCTTGAGACATGCACAGAACATACTAACTGCTTCTAGTTCTCTGGGGTTCCGATTACCATGCCAAACACCTCCAGAGTTTCCTTATTAGTATAATAAAAAGCCTCTACACATTTGTGTTCTATTCCCAGCCTTGCTATTGACCTTGTGTAGGTCATTTAACCTCCATCTGCCTCAGTTTCTACAGCTGTACAACAGGAATAATATTCCACAATATCCTTTGTAAAGCATTTGAGATTGACACAATTATCATTTACAAAGACTGATAGTTTTGAGAATCTATACATACATTCTATGCATTTGGGCTAGATAAGGCATTTACAACAAACAATTTATTCATGTAACAACTTTATCCTTTTTTTGTGTGTTTGCAGATCATCTTTGGAAAAACTTCCACGTTTCCAGCTCTCACCAAACTACACAGGACTCAAATTCATGCTTTGCTTTGACTGGGTGTGGAAATACAGGGCATTTCTCTGGTCTCCCTCCAGCTAAGCGTTGCCCTCAAAATCCAGTCTCTGGGGTTGAATGTTCAAAATGGGAATATTTAAGTATCTATTTTTTTAAACACTGTTGCCTTTTAGAGTCTCAAAACAGGACAGGCTACACAAAATCCACATAGAAACTGGAGTGAAGATTAAGAAACATTTATGGGCATGTTCCTGCAACACAACACAAGTCAGATCAGTAGGTGAAGCAGCTGAAAAACTTGCTACTACTATAAACCCACACTGTATGAGGACAATTCTTTGAAGTTCCAGGACTAGGAAATAGCCCCTAAACAAAGGAATCACCTTACAAATAAAAATGGGAAGATGCTCCCTTCTGGGCACTACATAAGAAAAGCGTCTCCTTTCCAGGGTGCCAAAAGGCTGATCAAGACTGCTATTCAGGGCTGTCCAAAGAGCTCCTCACAGTGTCAGGTCAGAGACCAAGGGCCAAAGGTGCACTCTGCAGATCCCTCTCTCTCCATGTGATTTTATACTCCACAGTTTTGAAATGTAGGAATCATGCCAGGCACAGACAGAAAACTGCTGCAGAGAAGCGACTGTCTGACGTGCTGTTTAAGGGTACACCTGAGCAGCAGCTTTGCCCTTATTTCCCCAGGGATGACATAGCCCTCACACTCCTGAGTGCCAAGTCCAGTGACCAGATAGAACAATTTACCCCTTACAGTCACTGCAGTAGATGAAGCTGGCAAAAAGGATTCAGATTCTTTTCTTTCCCCTTTCCCCCTTTTAATTTTACTGCTTCTCCAGTCTGTCTCATGTGGCCTAGTGTGAAAAAGCTCTTTTATGATGCAATATCTGGGACCAGGTGAGGCCCTGACTCTGCAGATAACCTAACAAATGGGCAAGAGCCACTTGTGTTCTTATTGACAGTGCATGTGCTAGTAAATACCAACCTCCAGGGTATTCTCAGTAAACACACAGCCATCCCTAGCTTCTAAGATACACAGGCACACACAAGCACTTGCTTTACCCGACACTGAACTCACACTTCACAAACAAATTATTTAACTACTCTATCCCCCAAGGAAGACGGTGATCATTTCAAATGCAGCTCCCTGCTCGTCTCTCACATCCACGCAACGGCCTGATAGGTTAAATGCTGCCATTTAATTACAGTAATGGAACCTGCTATTTTTTGGTTCCCTTGAATCCTCTCTCGCTCTCTTTTTTAAATACATACAGAGTCATCTTTTAAACATGTATTTTATATTTCTGAGTTTAACAGCTGCGTTCTCTTGGTTACTTGAAGAGCAGGAGCAGAATGATATTCTGATATTCTTCCCGGTGCCTCTGAGCAACTATCTTTTTAAATGCTGCATAAAAAGGAAGAGAGGTTGGGGGAGATGCTGTAGGAAGGGATATATGCTAACATTGCAGAGACCAACCTGCCCCTTCATTTACTTAGATGGTTTGGGCTGATTTTATTGAATAAAACCAGCTTAACATCTCCCACCTCCCAAAGCAGCTGGGGCCCGGAAATAAACATGAAAATGCTTTGAGGGATTTTATATCTATAAACATCATTACATCACACTGACAGTATGGCACAGTACGGTTAAATTTATATGTATATGACATGGAGTCAGAATTATCTCAGATCTAAGTATTCTGAATATACCTGACTCAGTTTCCCCACCTAAAACTGGGATGGCATTTCCTCTGTTTTCCACTTTAATCTGGTGTTTGCAAGCTGTTTGGAGAATGCGAAGGTCTGAGAAGAAAGAGAAGATGCAATAAGAAGTACATTAAATGAATTTTATAATCTTGTCATTCCACAAAAGGTGGTACAAGCTTACTTAATATTTGTAGAGTGCTCTGAATATGCAAAGTGGCATAGAAACATGGGATATATGTTTGTTAAATTCTTGAGTACGCTGCAAAACTTTCCTCAAGTGACTTCAGGAAGGGTTTTACAGTTAGTTATCGCTGAAGGAATACCACAGTATTACATGGGCAGCAGAGTAAATATTTGTGGATTTTACACTTGGTACTGTGTGGCAATCAGAAAAAAATACAGAAGTGAAGTATTAGTACTTCCAAGTCAATAAATTCTTACCTATGGCAAGGCCACAACACTCCTAGAAAAAGGCCCATATTACACCTGTCCTCAGCTTTACTTGTCCTCTAAAGGTAAAAAGCTTATTTATTTGTTCTGTGGCACTTGGCTCACAATCAGCCATCCACATACAGGGATATTGCCCATCTTCATCCTCTGGAACAGCTATCCACTGGCGTCTTTTAAGGATGGAATCTTAAAAGGTGAGGCAAGGCAGAGACAAAGACAAATTTAATTTTATCACCATAAAAAGGGACATTTCCACATGGGCAGCAAGGACATGAATATCATGTGTATGCAGGGGCGGGGGTTTATAAACGCATTTTTGGCGAAATTCAATAAAGCTGATTCCACTGCATAAGGTCAGCAATTTACTTTTAAAAAATGATATGATTGCAACTTTTAATATAACCCATGTATTTGCTGCAAGATGCTCTAGAAGATTGTGTAATGTAACCACCCGACCTCTCCACAGGAGCAGAGATCACCCCATTTACCCTTTATTGTCTTGCTAAAAGCAATGCACATTTGCACGGTATGACAAAGTCAACAGCTTTTACTTCAGAGAGCCTCAGATTTCACTGAGAATGAATTCTCTGCTCTCCTCCTCAGGGAGCCTGGACTAGGTTCCATCAGAAAGAATGAACTAAAACCTAACCTCCCTTTTTAGCTAAGGAAAGAATGATTGAACTCCAGATTAAAATTCAGAGGGAACAGTGTGTAGCAGTAAAGCAAACAGCAGGATTTCACGTTCACATGCATCTAAGACAGTTGCAGACAACATTTTTACTCTGCTTAAGAGAACCTAGAGAATTATCTCATACAGGAACTTATTTTATCTTTCCTAGCAGGAAAGTATCATTAGGTCTGAGATGGATTTCAGCAGAAGAGCAACACAGATTATCCTAATTACACTCCTTGTTTTAGCCCCCAGAGAGAAGGCTGTCTCTTTAGACTTAGAATACCAGGTTCATTCACAGAGCAGGTCAGGAATTGAATTCCTGTGACTGTGGGGAAACCCTGGGCTGGATGACCATGAAGAGAAAATTCCTTCTATCACAAAAATATTTTTATACAAACGTACATAGATTTCTTCAACTGTCTCAAGGTGAAGCCTGCTTCAAAGGTCAAAGCTGCAGGGCTGGATTAGGATTGCACGCAATCTGCCTGAGCCTTGACATTCTGACATTCTAAAGTTTGCAGCTCTCCCCTCCCATACACAGCTGACGGAAGTAAATTCTCAACCTCTCTGCAAGTGTGGCTTTTACTGCAGCAAGCAACTTCAATAATCCCACGCTGCAGCACCAACAGCTCTGAAACAAGCATATCAAAGCAGTTTAGAAACACAGCTAACATAAATCTTACTAAGTCAATAACGCAAAACTAGTCATTAACCCCATTTTACAGATGGGCAAGCTGAAAACAAGGAACTTGGCCAAAGCCAAGCAAGCAGTCACATCTCGGATGTCCAATGGCCGCTCTTGGACTGGAACTACAGATTTCTTTTGGCGCCCTTCATTCAATTTCATTTGAAAACACGATAAATAGATTTTTAAATTTACAAGTCAGATTTAGGATCTGGGTCTTTTTTGCCCATCACTAAGACTAACAATTTAAGGACTCAGAATATAACTGCCTATTTTAGCATTGTTTCTAGAATAGACTTCAACTCCCTCTGCTGTAATAATATTGTTTTTTCAGTGCTACCAGGAATAGAGATACTATTTTGACGGTAAACAAGGGGCAGATATGACTCAAAACACACTCAGTGAGCAATAGGAGTTAATTTTGCAAAGCCATTTTTAACGGCTCTTTTACATTACATAGTTATTGTCAGATGGCCAAGTGGAGAGACATCATTAAAACCATGACATTCCAATTATTTGTTAAAATTAAGCTTACAACCAGTATTTTGTAGCATGCATAACTTCCTGGGCACCAAAGCAGTCTGTTCCAATTTATCAATAATTGTCAAGCTACAAAAGCATGGCAAAGGTGATTCTGGACTCTTCGCTGAAATCGTGAGGCATTTCTGTGGCCCAACAGAAACAGGAGATGGAGCAGACTGTTTACCCAATATACTCTAAATGAATCACCTCTCTTGTTCTGTGAAGTATAGATCTAAATGGTTCAAGATCACTGTAGGTTGAGCCTGAAGTGAGAGAGGAAGGACATTACCACTAATGTGACTTGTATCCTTTGCTACATAACACACATATAGGCGCTTATAGAGGATGCAAAATTTGAGAGACACTTCCTCAATGTCTTCTTCCCAACACCATTAAACACCAAAGGGGTACCTCTTGTGATACAACTTCTCAACACTTCACACAGAAACCGAAAAGAAAGTCACTGAGTTTTTAATGGTTTTAGTATTAACAGCAGATCCTGTACCAAAGTCCTTTAAAATAATCTTGCTTAAGCAAACACACTGTGAAGACAGGCAGGCCTTAAGTTTTCCATGACTTTTTGTTTCTACTCCCTTTACAAAGGCCCAAGTAGGACTTTTCCCCTCCTGTTCAAAAACATACTGAGTTCAGAGCTAGCAGTCTATAGGGAATTCAAGCCAAATGTGCAGGTACAAACCAGTGCAAGATGACAAGCTTGCTGGAGCTATCCAGTAACAATGATGACGTCTTTTCCTGCTAGTGACAAGCACTTCTATGAAAGAATTCTTTAGTTCCAAGTAAAGCTCATTAACAAACTCCTAGGACACAATTTCATCATACAGAAACTGCTTTTTCAAAAACACCCAAAATGTTCTGCATTTGATTTCATAACAATTAAAAAACATTTTCCCAAATATGTTCGCTGTAATATTATGGTATTTTTTTATATATACATATATATATATAAACATAAAAAAAATATATATTTTTATACACATATCTACTATATATATATATATGGTATTATATATAAAGAAGTTCTTTACTGTGAGGGTGATGAGGCACTGGAACAGGTTGCCCAAAGAAGTGGTAAATGCTCCATCCTTGGCAGCGTTCAAGGCCAGGCTGGACAGAGCCTTGGGCGACATGGTTTAGTGTGAGGTGTCCCTGCCCATGGCAGGGTGGTTGGAACTGGATGATCTTAAGGTCCTTTCCAACCCAAACCACTCTGTGATTCTATGGTATATATTACATTATTCTAGCAATCTCTTTTATTATCAGTTACAATATTAAAGACTCCAGTCTTTATTAATAAAGTCAGCATGAAAATTGGCTGGTATTGAACAGCAACTGACAGATAGGCAGACAGAAGACTGGTGTAACAGGGAGCCCTCTCCTTCACAGCAGATGGATAGAGATTCTCAATCATTTTCAGGAAGAAAAAAAGAGGGCAAGTAATACAAAATACAGAACTGTGGAACTAATTTCTGGATCATGAGCACATTTATTCTGGATTTTGAGACTCCAGCAGTGGAAATCTTCCTTCCATGTTGAACCTTACTAGCACTGGCAAACATAGCAGAGTGCCAAAACCAGACATGACTACAGATAATGCTGATACAGACAGGAACTGTGTGAGTTTGTTAGCAATGAAAGCATTCATTCTCTCACTCTTCATTCTTTGGATCCCTCATCAGCTCCTTGGGAGACAACCCCCACTTATGCCATGTTGTACCGACCCAAAGCTTGGATGGGAGGCACCTAAAGGACAAACTGGTTGCATGAACAGGTGTAAGACATATTTTTCGTTAACCTCTGCAAAATATTACAAGGCACATTAACTGTCTTGCAAAGTCATAAAAAGAGGCCTAAGCATCTTTAGTAATTAAATATCCCATAGTGCTTTTCAAGAATCTTCGTAAATTTTTTACTCAGTAATTACATTCTCTATCCCTAAAGCTCCCCCTGCAAGATCACTTAGACAAAGCATTCTTCATTTCCTCTCCTAAAAACACGTAGTGATGTTAAGCAGTTGCTGTCCTCTACCTCAGAGGTGGATGCTTTTTAGCAGAAAGCACACTGAGATCTAGATAACCCTACACACCACCAAACATGCTCCATGCAAATAGCTGCAGTTTCAGTGGTTAATGGCACAATGCACTCAAATGAGGATCTTAGCATGAAAATGTAGAGGGCACTGACTTTTGTTTAACCTGTACAGTCATTTCTGTAAGTCTATACAAGCTGTTAAACTTACTTTGTGCTACTTCAAAACCTGTTGCAAACTTCTTTCATCATCAGAAAACACCCCCTGCCTGGTTCTACCCACACTAGTGAACCTTCTCTCATTGTGCGTTGAAGTGGTTTGTTCTAGATGCTTAATACATTAAGTATATTCCTGCAATAAATTTTTCTTATCAGCGTCTGAATTCCAGGTCTCACTTGTGGCTTTGCAAGTGCAAGTGATGAGGTCAGCGCAGGCACAAAACACTTACTAGACAGCTAGAGAACAAGTTACTCCATCTGCAAGTACAGGACCAACACGTGCTCATGCCACCAGTTGTGCAGTTGTACTGGGTTGGGCTGGGATACAGTAAATATTCTTCATAGTAGCTGGTTTCAGATTTGTGCTGAAAACAGTGTTGATAAAACAAAGATGTTTTAGTTACTGCTGAGCAGTGCTTACCCAGAGTCAAAGCTTTTTCTGCTCCTCACCTCAGCCCACCAGTGAGGGACTGGTGGTGCATTGTAAGTCAGGAGGGGACTCAGCTGGGACAGCTGACCCCAGTGATATTCCAGACCATAGGACATCATGTTCAGTATATAAACCTCGAGGGATACACGTTCGTGTATGAAACATTTCCATTTCTAGACAAGCATAAGGTTTGGGCAGCCATAGCAGTTTGGCCCAAAAAGGTATTTTGACAGCATGGGCTACTAACTATATATTTTGTTCTACGAGTTGTCACTGGACATTATTGGCTTGCATTGTATTATCTTTTCAAGGAAAAGCTTTGTAAAAACTGTTCGAGCTTCACTGAGACATGTTAAAGAATTAATTACAAAGTAAAGCTGAAGGAGAAAATTAATTTTGGAAACACAAGAGGTTACTTTTCTTTTCCTCCCTGTTCTGGAAGTGGGGGAGGAAAGGCAGTCATTTTCATCTTCGTGCTGGGGGCCGGAGTTGGGAGCTGTCCAGTCGATAACCTGACCATCAGAACAAGGTTTGTAATTAAAAGGTCAGTGACCTGGAAAGTCAGGGCCTCACTCTCAGGGCTTCTCAGTAATGACGGCACTATTAAATTAAGACTGTTATGAAATCAATGCTAAAAAAGCTTTCATGGTAACGAGATTCCATTCAAGGACATGCAAACTGCCTCATGAAATGGACTTAAATTATAAAAAAGTAATAAAAGAGAGTGAAATTGAAATCTGCTGAAGAATTTGCTTTCCTTAAAGCCCTCCAGAACTGGGTTGTGCCCCCTTCTCTTGGGTGCGCAAGGTGAACCACTTGGGTTTCTTTGGCAAAAGAGAAAAGGGGTTCAACTTCCAAGAATGCAGAGGAAGAAGAAGAAATGGAGTCAGTTTTCTAATGGAGATTCTGGGTCTGACAGCATTTGTTTCCAGGGAATCAAGTGTCTGAGCTCTGGCTGCGAAGGGGCATGTACAATTAAATCATTTATTCACCTCTTCAGACATCACCATAGCCTGGCATCTCGACACTGGCAGCATTTTCTGGAACTCTGGTGCACTGCAAAAAAATGTGCAAGACCTACAGGAAACCCTTGTGTGGTAACTCACCTCCTACCAGCCAAAGCAATGAAACAGATAAGGAGATACAGCATGTAAAACGGTAACACTTCCAGCTCATCTCACCAAGCAACACTGCGAGTGCTTTTGGAAGCATGGAGCCCATTTCGGAAGCATGCAGCCCATTATGTTACTTGCATATACAAAAGGCCAGTCCAGGCAACATATTGTCTGAACACTGTCCAACCTTCTGGGTGGATGTTTTCCCAATGTAACTCAACAATTACACATTTACTTGCCCTAATGCACCTCTGTTTTCCCCTCACTATTATTTCTGAGCTGCTCATAAGCTTTTGCCTGTTACCACAATCCTGCTTTGAGAAGGCATTACTGTACTTGTTTTACAGATAAAGAGAACAGGCAACTAAGAAGAAAACGATGCTTCATCCAAGATCACACAGTAAGTCTGTAAATCGAGCAGTTTTCCCCTTCCCTGCCCCAAAGGACCAGCACCCTGAAAAACTGAGCTCCACATGCATAGTGCACTTCCACCCCCTTTCTCTATCTTGCCAAGAGTTACAGATTCAGAGTAGACAAAATTAACAAGCCACATGAGTTACCGGATGGGTAACTGAGCAGTACAGGACATCTGAGGCACAACAGTTAGATGACAGACACATTTCCACAAGGGTTTAAACCCCACATGCTGTCTAATTACTCCCAAGGCGCCGCTGATTCTGTGGCATGTCAGCAGCAGAATCAGCGAGTTGGACAAAAAACAAACAGCATCTTTTTTTCCTTTCTTTTCTTTCAGATACTCTGAGGGGAAACAGCTGTTTTTTTCCCTTCATCTGAAGAAGTTCATGATAAAAAGGAGGAAATGTCATAAATTACACAAAATGCCAGTGTAAGCTTCAAAGAAAATTATAAATTATTCTAATAACTTAATGTTTCTCATTAATCCTTCTCTATTTGAGAGTTTAAAACTGCTCAAGACAACAGAGAAATCTCATCCAACTTTTGAAAGACTTTTTACAAATCCAGGACACCCTCATTCTCCCAATCATAATCAACACTATCATCCATGTTCTGGAGAGAGCAGTTCAGCAAAGCCCTGACTGCAAGTAACCAGGAAAGGCTACTTTCAGCCTCTGCCCCTACTGTCACACAAGAAGCCAAACCTAGTCCAGCTGACGAGCCTGCAGAAACTTTAGTTTCTCACCGCACTGAAATGTATTAAGCAAAATCCAGTTCCCACATTAAATATTAAATAATATTAAAAGGAAATAAAATTTGATTGGCCTCTTTTAGGAAGGAGATGCTTATAAAAAAAAGAAAAAAATAATGTAATTCAAAGCAGAACAATCTCTGCAAGTCTCACAAGTGGAATTTCTTAGGCAAAATTAGGATTGCAGGACCTGAAAGCTCACCCACAGCTAATGCTTCAGTCCTGTCCCTGTAGCCAGGGTAGAGGAAGGCTCCTGCAGGCATAGGACACCTGGTCTGTTCCTTCTGCATTCACAGACATGATTATCTCGACTTCAAGAGTTTTTAACCAGACCTAGTGAGGAGTCACAGCCCTCTCCAGTATGGTTCTATGAAAGTAACTATAAAAGACAAGTTCAGACAAGGTGTACAACTATCTAGATATGCACATTCCCCTCTACTGAAATTCTTCTGGGGCCCATAAAAAGATCTGCTACTGCAATTTCTGCTTGAAGAAACTCACATCAGAGTAACAGTGAAAAAATACAAGGGTACCTCGGCATTATTTTCTACAGAGATAATTTTAAAAGAGACTTTTGTAATTGAAATGGTTTCTCTACAGAAAATGCTTTTTTGACTGGCAGTGAGGACTTCTATTCCAGGCAGCCTCACTATCTGTAAGGGATAAATACTATCACTGGCATGATCATGACTATGTATCAGAGAATAGGGGGAATCGCCCACCAAACCATGTAATGCCCCCTTTACTCAGGACTACATTAGCCACAACATCTATGTTTCAAGAATAATTGCCTCCATCTGCTAGAGCACATAGGTACCATGACAGTATGTACCTCCTGCTCTCAAGCACTGAACAGAGGTCACAGTGTAAGCTCAGTGGTCAGACTCCATATGGACATATTTCCAGTGACTGCTGGGTACAGGCACCACTGGACCCTGCTCCTTCCTATCTCCTACTGCTAAGTTTTCAAATACACAATTAGCACAAAGGGAAGGAGGGCTAATTAACAAACAGGAACAAACAAACAGCTCTACCAAACCATTTCTGCTCTTTAGTAATTATTAGCCAAGTAATTCATAAGAAGTATTATTCGGGCCACAGTTTCTCTGTGCCTCCATCTCCCCACCCTTCCTCTTCTCCCAGTCAGGGATTTATTAAAATTAAACAGATTAGATGGAGCTCCTGATACTAAAAACTGTTCAGCGAAGCCTGCGGTGGGGAAGTGCAGAGCAAACACCAGAGACATTTGTCTCTAAATTGCTCTAAATACCTTCTGCAAATGAAATTCTAACCCAGCTGTGTTGAGAGAGAAAATGAAGAATAACTGGTCATTGTCAGCACAGAAGAAGATCAGGCAGTTATAATATTGCACGATATACTTGGGGCTAAGGATCTCTCGGCAACAATAGATTTTGTATCAGGTTACCCCGGGTAATCAGCACAGCTTTTAGGCTCAGCTTTCCCTTGCTTCGTTGCTTCGGTGATAGAGTTGAAATCCCCAAGCTTTTATGATTAATTACTCCCCATAGGTCCACAAATTTCAAGGAAAAACTCATGGAGCACAGCGGCCAACAGGCTCCAAATTTTAATGACAAACTGTAATGGCAGGGCAAGGCAAGCAACATACCTATGCAACTGCAGTGTTCTCTAACTGGCATCAGGACAAGCAGTGAGCGGATCACATGCAAAAAGATGTGCCCATGAACTACTTGTCATGACCTCATTGCTAAAAGACTAAACTGCCATTCCCTTCTACACCCTTCGCTATTCAAGAGGAGCAAAATGGTGCATAAACTTGAACTCTCCATCTCGTGACATCAGGCCTCTTAACAAACAGTCTGTAACCCCAAACACAATAATATATATTTCATAGGCTTCTCTACTTTTTTAAACTCAAGATCTTTAGCTATAGAATTTGATGTACTCTGAAGTACTTCTGACTTCAATGCGTAAGTAGGTCACTCCCTTCTGAAGTTAGGAGTTTGTATTTTCAGTACCACTCCAACTGCTTAAAATGCTCCATAATGCATGTGATTAACCCCAAGGTAAGATTATTTACATCTTGTGGTAAGGATCTAAGCAATATGGTCCCAAGAGGGTAGCGTAATATGGACTGAACTTCACCTGAAATGCACTGTAAGTTGTGGACTAAAAACTTCAGAAGAAAAGAAAAAAAAAAACAACCAACCAACAAACCCAAGAATAAAAGATAGCTCTATTATGAGTCAGAAAGTAAAATAAATTCTCAATAGGCAATGGGCAAAGTATGCTCCATCTGTCTCAGACAATATAGGATGTGTCAGGATCTGTTCTATCCCTGCTACAGGAAAGGGCTAAACTCAGTCAGTAGTTTACCATTTCAGCCTGAAAGTCAGGTTGACCCCAAGCTTGACCTTAGCCTGATCTTGTTTACTTTCACCAAGTCCTTTGCCCTTCATTTCTCTCTCTGGCTCTGTTCAGAAACATTCGACCTTTTCACCTAGAAGCCGGACGTTCTAAAGCCAATGTCACTAAGGTTAGAACTGACCAGCTAGTTCACAACTTTAAGCCGTCCTTATTGCAGAAAAGATCTGATAACAGTTAACCCAAAAACTTCCAATGTGCCTTCTGTAGTCTGTAATTCCACATCTGGTGCCAATATTGTCAGTTCAGAAGAGAGGGATATTTCTTACAAACTTCAAATCTTTTTTGGAGACAGACTTTGTCCTTTGTACTTTGTCCTTAACATCTAATTTTCCACAGCAATACATTTTGCTTTTACACTAACTCAAGCTCTCTCATTACCACTGAAACCACAAAAGAGTCCATACCTTTCTTCTTCAGAAATGCTCTTCTGGATGCAATAGGACTTTGGCGAACTCGTGGATTCTGTAAAAACTTCACTGCTGTCACAATCTGATGAGGGTAGGAGGGTTGGAAAAACAGAAGAGAGAAAAGATCCAAGTTACAAATGGTCAAACTCCTATTTTACATCATGTATTTTGTACTGCAAAGTAAAGGCATCGCACCCAACACATGGAGATGGTCTGGAGCTGACAGTGATCCAACTTTCAGAAATGATTCAACGAGCATCACAGGCTGTGGCTCAACTCAAATCAGACAGCACAATCATGGTATTTCAACCTAGAGGTTTCTTGTTGAATTACTCTTGAATAGCTCATCCTGTACAAAAAATCCCTGTTAAGATTCTTTGGGGCTTCTGACATTTGTACAGTGATCTTTTTACCTAAGTTGGTGCCTACATTTGAGGGCAACCTGGAGCCAATGTATGTGATTGGTAACAGCAGGCTAACTAGTAAGAATGCTTCCTTGACTTCCTTCTATGACTTAAAGCTCCCTGCAAATTCTAAGAGATTAAGGCCTTTTCTGCCATCAAATTTACTGAAAGCAATAAATAAATAAACCTCAGCTTGCCATGACTGGGAAGGAAGCAACTTCACATGTTTTGGATCACATTACAAAAATATCATGAGAGTCACTTTTCATGACATGAATGGGTAGGTAAGAAGTCAAATTTACGTCCACACCAGCAGAAATCACAGATTACCTTTGTCTAAAGAAGGATGACTTCTACATCCTTCTTTAAGGTGACAGAGCACTTAAAACACTTATTCAAGCAAAAGGTAAGGTATGGGATAAACCTCAATGGCATCAATGACAATGGCACTGGTTTTCTGCATTACCATTTAGTGCCAATGAAAGGTGTGTGATTTTTTTCTTCATATGGTAAGTCAACTTTTCACATCCTCTCCTACACTATTACACACATTATTACATGTTGCTGCACTGGTGATTCACTTTATCTTCATACAAAGACATCTGCTCTGATTGTGGCATCAGGACAGTAATGTCCCTGAAGTTAAGAGCACTCAGGAGACAGACACATTCATGTGAACTAGTGGAAGAGATCACTTCCTTCCTCTAGAGCTAAAAAAACCCCATGCATCTGTATAGAAGAGGATTTCTCCCCAAACAGTGGCATAAACCTTCTCCTAAAATGGTGATATACTGTAGACCTATGTCAGGTAGGTCTTGAACAGTTTCTGGAATTCAGTTCCAAAAGGGTTCTCAAAACTTTTCACAGCAGAAAAGGAAGGAAAAAAACCCAGCAGCACTGCTGAAATCACCAAGTTTCACTTTGTGTTTGAATCAAACCCTTCGAATATGCATTTCTGGTCAGAGAGCAAAGTTCTGATGGGTTTAATGGCACTTTCAATGTACTCCTCAGTGCATTCCATCAATGTTTTTTTTCTTTTAAATTGCATCTCTTATTTCTTTAAATACATTAATCAGGCTAGTGTAGGCAAAACGGATCCATTGGACAATGCAATAAACATGAATTATCATCTATCCAACATGCATAATGGCTTAAAAATACATAATAGCAGGTGTAGTTTAAATGATTAGTTATTACACCTGTGGTGGGTCTGATTCAATTGGGGAAAATCATCTTTAATAGGTTAAAAGGTTTAGATCACCAGGCTTCCCTTAAAGTGGCTGTAGAGAGGGTATGATGGAGTACGCTGTCATTACTAATTCATTTAAGAAAAACATGGGGGATACAGCAAAGAACAGCATAAACGAGCGAATCCAATTTAAACATCAGGTAAAGCAGAAAACACCTTTTAAAAAAGCATGATAAATGAATTTGGAAGAGAGATGAAATTGACATATTTATTTTAACGGGAATTTGACGAAGTCCCACCACACTCTGAAGTTGGGAGGAGAAAATGAATGGGGTATTTTTAATTCTTCACCTTTTCTTATTTTCCTTCTTTTTTTTTTCCCCTTAAGTTTACATTCAGTAATTCTGAACCATAAAACACCAGCGCAAAATACCCCTCATAAAGTACACTTCAGCTTCATTTATGTGCACTTGATCTGTCTCCAGCTGAAATGCAGGTGACAGGCAAATCACAGATTTAAACTGTGCTGATATTGCTACGCCAGATGCAGAAATACAAAGTGCCCAAACTAATAACCTTAAGATAATCTGCTGAATAAGAAAGATGCCCAAATGAGCAGACCAACAGATATGTGAACATATCAAAACCACTTTCCTTCTAACAATAATTACTTGTTTGTTTCTTCAGAAACTCCTCAACACTCCCTCCCACATTTAGCAATCTAGAGACACAGGCACAGCAGCCCTGAAATTCTGCAAGCTCCCCTATCTAATTATCAGGGTTTAAGCATTAAAAACCTGTAGGAAAGAAGCAGTACTTTTCACTGTGCTATTTCGGTCCCAACCACGTGAATGTTTTATTGATTCAAACCCTTTATTAAAACTTATTTTTGCCCTGTAAAAATGTAAACATTTCAGTAGTAAATTTCACTCCAAAATAAACTTGTATTGTATCTTGCCCCTGCATCGCTTCCTGCAGTATTTGCAACAGTTTTAATCTTAAACCAAAATAAAATTACAAGCAACAACAAACTTCAGGAAGAAGAATCCTGGAAATGTATTCCTCTTCCCAATAATCCCATGTTTCTCATACCTGCGTTTGCATTTACCTCTGAACATTCCTCCTATAGGCTAAGCTGAAACTTCTTCATTTTTACAATTCATCTTGTATACATGAGCAACTTCTGAGGCAATTTTGGCCATGTCAAAATGCCAATATTTTCAGCAAACATACACATGAACCTCCCTACCTTCTATGGATCATTTTCTTTGCACAAACAAGGGCAACTGCAGTCCATAATTTAAACAACAGAAAAAGGAGGAGGATGGTGAGAAGACTTTGCAGCCCTGTGTATAGCCAAAAAAATCATGCAGCAAATAGCACTCTGACTCAGCTGGTAACACTGTTCCATACTATTTCTGTATCATTTGTAACACTTCTCCAAATTTTTATGGTATTAGGACACTGCAGAAATAATGTGCATTGTATCACTACTCCGATTCTTAGATTGCCAGCACACACTAGCCAGCAAACTAGTTTTATCTAGTGGATCAGGTACGTATTTCTCCTAATAAAAGGCACTGGATCCGGCTTTCAAAAGCAAGTGAATCCCATGAATTCACTATCCCACCACTTCTGCAGTGATACGATACAAAAGCCTTCTTTCCGACTGGGTGATGATGGGTGGAACCCTGCAGGAGGTCCTATCCTCCAGTTTGATTTTCTAATTAGAAAATGAATACAACTGCTCTTAGATAATATTTGTGCCTGACCAAATTACATAAATTCAGGCCAAATATTCTGCTTCAATGTCAAAGATATAAAAGAGAGACAGGAACTTTATTGCAGATGTTGTGGGAGTTCAGCAGGTTGGCAACATCCTGGGCCAACGCACAGCGTTTTGACGTTACAGCCAAGGTCCCTCATTCCTAATTTCCCTCCCTTTTGCGTTAATGGGGAAGGTAAATCCAGCCTTATTTACAGTTCTGCTTAAAGCTACAGGGTTTCCAATGAAACAATCTAAGCTACTTTATCAGTTACTAGCACTAGAAAAAATAAACCATCACATTTAAAATACTCTGTCATATGCCCACTTTCTACCATCTCAAGAAAAAAAAAACCCAAAACTCAATCAATTAATGAAAACATAAAATATCACCTTCATCAGTGAAAGTTCCACAGGATTTAGTAACAGAGTTCCACGTGGAAAACTGAATCAAAAGCCACCAGGAGCACAGCCCATAAGAGCTCTAATAGATTTCCTAATCCTGGGAACCCTCTGTAGGTTATTACTAAACAGCATTTGTTGATAGACTGAGACTTTGAGATGACCTGTGATGTAAAGGCTGGGTCTGAATTATACGTTGCAAGGGACAGTATTTTGTCTTTCTGAGTGGATCTGTATCTGTTTAAACGCAACACTTCTTTTCATTAAGCAGAGGCGGCACAGGCCATGAACTATGCACAGCCAGTTTACATTACATGTGCGGAAGCAATCAACGCTGGCAATATACATGACGTATGTAAAAGAAGTTGGAATTAATTTTTTTCCAGTGTATTAAAAAATAATAATATGGCCGTATCAACAAACACTCAACCTATTTCAGCCGGAGCAGAAGGCCACAGCTACAGGGCAAATGGAACTGATCAATATATTAGCCTACAGCAACACCCCCTCAGTGTAAAGCTGTGTGTTTGCAAGGCTCAGAAGATTAAATTGTCTGTGAAAGGTTTCTGCACTCCTACTCTAAAGGAGATACCCAGAATCCTGTTAACAAGCATCAGGCTAAAGCCAACTTACGTTTTAACAAGGGTTGACTTAAAAGCCTGGCACTGCAATGAACAGGAAACCCCCTTCAAACAGAAATGCTGCATTTTAGTAAGAAATCAGTGCTCTGCCAGGACCGACTTGACAAATATGGGTATCGGTGGCACACGGAAATAGTTGCAAAGCAGCTGTTAATCAGGGAAACACATCATAGAACGCTGATGCTAGCACTCAGGAAAAAATGCAAGGGGCTAATTATGAAGCTATATATCTCACTAAAGAGGCACGGTTCCCTGAGATTCCAGGCAGAGCTCTCTTCGACTGGGGGTCCTGGGACACTATGTACACAAGTCTCCTCCTCCCAGGACAAACCTTTTCCCAAAACAGTGTTCCAAGCCCCAGAATTCCTGTGAAATTTGTATTTCACAGAAACTGATTGTTATTTCTAATGAAATTACTTGCAGGTCGGGCAGGAGAGGGGAAACACTTTAAAGCTCCTATGATTTCATTGACATTTTTTATGAAACCATACAGAACCTCAGGAATCATTTCTGTTGTGAGGACCTGGAAACCTACAAAGTTTAGCAGACCTCAAAGTCATATTGAGAAAAGTTTAAAAATGCAATAACAACAATAAAAAAAAACCCTCATGTAAAACAGAGCAAAGGAAAAAAATACAATTTAAAGCAAAATTCACAGGAGCCAGAATGAGGAAAGAACAAAGGCAAGAAGCAAGCTTCAAATCATGTTTGAGATTAAGAATTGGGAACTAAAGGAACACAGAATAGTAACAAAAAAAAAACAAACCACAAAAAAAATCCACAATGGTAATACAAGCGAAAAAGGGAAAATCCCGGATGCCCAGGAACTCTGACAACTGAGAGTTCTACGAATGACATCTAACTGAAAACCATCAAAGTTAAGAGCGATGAGATAAAAAGTAAGGAACCAAACTCCATCCGCGGGTTTCTCCCTAACAGTGAGAGGCCGGGGCTCCTGCAGGAGTCAGGGCCGTGGGCTCGGGCAGGTGAATTTCTGCTCAGCGCTCGGAGGGAAGCGCCAGGGCAGCGGGAGAGGAAGCGCCTGGGGCCGGCGGGGCGGTAGCAGCCCGGCAGCGCGGAGCCACTGCTCCCCCTAGCCGAGACCGGGCGGAGGGGAGGAGAGGAGAGGGGAAAGGGGAGAGAGGGGAGAAAGGAGAGGGGAGGCAGGCGCCGCGCTGGGGAGAGGAGAGGGGAGAAGAAAAGGGGAGAGGGGAGAAGGAAGAGGGGAGGAGAGGGGAGCTGAGGGGAGGCAGACCTCACCAGCCGGCGAAGCCCAAATTAAGTGTTTTCACTCAGTGGAAATGAAATGTTTTGCAAGATGAAACAGAAAGAAAATTGAGGTTTTAGGTAATTACTAGTTGGCATTTACATATCACAGGCTGGTTCAACACCTATTCATTTTCCTCTTTTATTTTCAATTTTTTAAAATTGCTCATTAAAATGAACACATGACAGGAACGGGGGGAAAAATTACTCTTCCTCTTTTTCCTGAGGACTACAAAATCCAGATCTACTTTAAATACATTTATCTATAATTATCACATACAAAAAAGCCTTACTTCATTTACATTAATCGGGTGACCAAAAAAAATATGATAAAAGCCAGAAAAACTCCCAGGCGAGCTGTCTTTGTGTCAGCTTGTTGTGCCTACTTGGTTCCAGGGCCAGCCCCCGCGGAGCCAGGACCCTGCCACTCAACCACGTGTGCTGGGATGAACAGGACTGCAGAGCTGAAACGCCTCCAATGCACACCAGTATCCCTTTCCATCCATCTCACTCATAGGTTTAGCTACAGCCTGCTTTCAGATGCTTTCCTTCCCTTCAAGACACTTTCCCCTCATTTCTTCCAGTATTCTCACTATAAAGAAGTGACTCCATATAGTCCCTGTTCTCAACTTCTTTGTTCCAGAAGCCACTTCACACTTCCTCCAGCTGTTCACACAGCCGTGACCTTTCCACCTTCTTTATTCACACAGAACCAGTCTTTCCTCACATAACCTTCCACTTCCAGGGATCCTGATCAGCAGCTCCAGTCAGACTTACAGGCCCTCCTGGCTGGGTGGCCTCTCCATTCAGATTCCCATTGCTCAGTCAAATACCTATTTCCTATGCAAAGCCCTTAATTTTCCTGGCCCTTCAGCTTTTTTTAATTTTAACCTTGTGAAAGTCTTATTTAACCCCACGATGCATTCTAGAATACAATTTGTATGAAAAACGCTATATAAAATAAAGTTTTATTGTATCATATGTTAAGGACATAAAACATCCCTGATAGAAGTGTACAGGGGCTGACATGATAGACTAATATATTTTAAGGTCTATTGTGTAAATATGTATTTAGGGAATTCTAAAGCATGGTATTATTGACCCAAGTCTCTCTTAAAACACATTGATATATGGAGTAAAAGCCCTTATGAAAAGTAGCAACCTCGTCTGTGTAGTAGTCACCCTTCAAAGTGAAATATCTCTGCCATCTTCAGGTTTTTTCTGATTCGATTTAAAACAGAGTGGACATCTTGACAAAATTCCTCTCTTTTTAAGAGGAATAATATTCAAGTAATACATGTTATACAATAAAGCTAAAAAAGAACAAGAAACTTCTACACATGCTTTGAAAGAAATGTACAGTAACTGTTTATACACAGAGAAAACGTGCTATGTATTTTTTAGTCTAGAAAGAAATATACCTCCTAGTGAGATTTCATAATATCAGGTTTAATACAATATAAAATGTTACGGGGAAGTAATAAATGCTGGAAAAACATAACAAATATGAGACAAGAGCAAACTAAATGTATTAAACTGGTAACGCAGCCATAACAAATTTTAACCAATGAGTAGCATGACCTTTTTTTCTAGAGTTCAAACATTTTAACTTTTTCTTGAAAAGACAATCTCATTTTCAGAGGAAAAAGAAACTTTTCAAGTCCCCTCTTTGTACTTCTGCTAAGCTGAAGTTGCAAGCTCCCTATAATCACTAGTACCACCAAAGAAGGTATTGCAGCAAGACGTACAAGATGGGGGGGGTGAGGTGCGAGGGGATAATGTTTGCCATCCAACTGGCAGCAAATTATTTGAAGTTCTGTTTACATGAAACCAGCAATAATCGCAGTGCTGAATGTACTGGATCACTGAGGGTAAGATGTGGACTAGAAGGTCAGCGTCTCATGCAAGGAGGCAAGGTATCTAGCTTCCAAGAGTGGGTGAAGCTAGTGCGCCATGGTGAGGTTAACAAACTGGTCCAAGGGACCCAAGAAAGATGCCAGAGAGAAGGTGAAGAGTACAAACTTATCAAAGAGAATCTGATTTTTAGAACCTTTCTTGACAATTTATGCATCTTGCTTCTCTCTTCTTACAGGAGGAAGCTTAGGGATTACTGAGGCTCTGTGCTGTAAAATTAATGCAAGTGTCAAGCTGTTGAGCTGAATCACTCCAAAAGAATGTAATGACTCAGTGTCCAAGATGCTCACTACAGCAGAACTAAGATCATTCTGTGGCTCCACAACTTAAAAAAATGCATGATACAGCTTTAAGGGGGTGGATGACAGCACTTCCAACTCTTACCGTCTTCACTCCTCTCTCCATACTGCCATTACTAAAGAGCTCAAATACAGCAGGTTTTGAAAAATCTCTTTTACCCTATTATCTTCACATGTGCAGAATGTAAAAATCAATGAAGCTGTAATTTATTACATTTTCATTCTTCTAACCACAGAGTAGACAAGGACTGCTGGAGGTTCATTCTCATGCAAGGGAGCTTTAAGATGACGTAAGGATAGGAAGTCCATGTCACATCTAACAATTGTGCCTGAGTATTTAAATGCACTGTTGAATGGTAGACTCCAGAAGGCTAAATCAGTGAAAGAGATGCACCAGAACAGGATCATTGTTTAGATTTACTTAGATCCTTCTAATTCCACAGTGAAGGGACTGGAAAATACTGGTAATACAATGGTTCAGATTTAGTGCAAGAGGATCAAAAGTAGAACCCATCTGTGGAAGATGCTATAAAGATGTTTTAGAATGAAATGACTCAAATAGGCAGGAAAAAAATCAGCAAGCTATTATTCCTCAAACCTGCTATTTCAAGAACCCCATTTAACAGAATTCTTAATCCATAGGAAATGTAGATTAGAAAATTAGCGTTTTCCTTGCAGCAATAAACCCCAAAAAAATTAGGGGTAAAGTCAGGGGGCTATGATGGCATTATGACAAGGAAGAGCTGAATGACAGAATGAATTAGGAGATCCTGGAAGAAACTACTTGGATCACCAGACTCTAACAAACAAAAGGTTTTATGTTGGAAATGTTGAAGAAGCTGGAAATTGTGACAGGTGTGTAATAAATCATGCAAACCAAGCAGATGAAGCAATAGTGAAAGGAGAAGGGCTTAAAACACTGAAGACCTTTATGTAAATTTAGTATTTTACTTAGAACTATCTGGGACAAGAATCCTCCTTTTCCTCTGTATGCTCACAGTGCCTGGTGCTGGTCTGCAACTGGCCTCCTACCCATTTATTACAACACAAATAATAATAAAGCCTGAGCAGACCATGCACTTTGTTCCTGCTGTTAATTGCCCCATTAAGGGAAAAACTAAGTAAGGGGCAAGAAATGTGATTGGCCAGAGCTGCCTGGTCTATGGGGACTGCAAGAGGAATAATTTTATAGATTGGAAAGCAGCTGCGTCCTTTGTCTTTGTCCAGTTCTCAACAGAAAGAAGCTCACATCATACAATTTCTCCTTCATATATAGGAACTTGCATGAGCAGCCTCAAAAGCAATGGAGCCTTGCTGTCAACTCTTCAGATGCTTCCTTTGCAATAGGAGTAAAAGACAATATAAGGGCAAACATGAGGAACATTTCCGCTGTAGCTGTCCATACCATAAATACTCTGCAAACAACGGGTCCACTTCCTTTCCCCCTGGGGTCAATTTGGCATTTTTCATGGATGTTACATTCACTACTTAAAGAAACAAAGCATATAGGTGCCATGACAAATTCAGGATGCTGCTCAACCAAAACAGCACTGTATGCAGCAAAAAATTACCTGTACTGATCAACAACAACTCTCTCTTGGAACACCTGAGTAAGAGCACCCCATCCTAAACTGAGTTAAAATGTCCAAGAGAATTAGTTCTACAGAGAATTATACCAGGGTGCTCTTCCCTAGTTTCTACACAGAAATTTGGGTCCAAAAAAATCAGAGAAGGCTCAAAGTGGCACTTATACTGTTTGTGTTTTCCTTAAACCTTGGCACAGCCAGTACATGTCAGGGATTATTATAATTATACTCTTTATGTGCTGAAAAATTAATAAACAATTACTCACTTCAGAAAAAAAAAAAAAAAGGAAAGCAGCCATTTCTGTGACAAATGCTGCAGAAAGCATTAACAACCCCTCTGAAATCTGGGTCTGTACCACAGCAAGGGCTTAACACCAGTGTAAGAATGGCCATTGTCATTACAGAGAACCAGCACAACTCAAAGCTTCAGTTGCTACTCTTCACTTTCCTATAGACTCTGCACCTGATCCATAGCAGCTACAAGGCATTTTTCTATCTTTGTAACAGAAGAAAGTAGATTCAGTCTTTAATGCTGCTTTGGCCCAAGTACAGGCTGTTCAGTCAAGCCACAAAGTCCAAATCTGGGGGGAAGCATTTGAAATGCACTTCTTTCACTCCTGCCAGGCCAAAAGGGGCTTCCACACTGCCCTCGTGGCTGGAAGCTAAGAGTTATCTCTAATGTGGTAGGAAGTCAAGCTCAGCTTTCCAGGAAACCATGGGAATGGTAAAAATACATGCTTTCCTGAATAAATAGGTGAGACAGCAAATGCCTGGGACCTTGATAAATTCTTACTGGAATTTATTTGCAGCCTAAATCTTGACTAAAATCTGACATTCAATTCATCCCTAAAATATTGGCAAGTTCTTTATTAGCTTCTTTGAGAATCCAGAGGGAACTCAAGCGCAGTTGCACTCAAAGGCTTCCAATTTTCTTTAAAAAAATTAAATAAACTCAAATAAATCCCACATATCCCTTTTTAAGCAGGCCCATGCTACTCAGTCTTCTTCCCACTTTAAATCAATGGTAACCCAATTCGAATGCCTTACAGCTCTGTCTGAGAACTAGTGGAGAGATCAACGCTTTTTATCTTAAGGATTATGGATCACTACTTGGCGAACATATCCAGCAGCCCATTAGAACCACCACAAAGGGCACAGTTTCTCCTTCCACCCCTCAGACTTGAGAAAGCAGCATATAAAACTTCACCCTTTCACGTTGTAGTTCTTAGCCTGCCTGCCTTTTTTCATACTCTAAACATACCAAGATTTATTAACCTTTACAGTAAAAACAAATAAAATGATGATGAAGTAAAAACACAGTGATGTAAGGGCTGCAGCTAGCACCGTTTATCTGTGGAAATCCAATTAGTGCTCAAGTGGCAGAGATACCTGGAAAAGTGCTCACAATCAAATCAAAAAAAGATACAAAAACATTAACCTCATGGCTAAAAACTCCACATTTAAACATTAAAGTAATAAAGGTGCTTTTATTGAGTATTTTCTATATTTCATTAGGTCCCAAATTGATGAGGAGCCCTAGAGATGCATTTCCTGGGCTTTTGGATCCTTAGACCAAATGCTTCACTTTGTTGTTGTTGTTGTAAAGCAAAAAAAGGAGTGCTTCTTTCCAGAATGACAAACTTCTTTCCGCAGTAGCGACTACAGCAACAATTGCTTATGCAGGAAATGCTGAGAAGCCTATGAAGATATTCTTAGATCTGACACATTTATTCTGTGCTCACTATGATGCGAGCAGAAATGTTTGAATTACTTCTGCATGTAAGATTATCTCGATTTACCTCTATTGCTGTGCTCTACCAGAAATCCTCTCAAAGCCATTGCCTCATGTCCCTCGGCTGGGAAAGTGACCATATTGATGAAACAGTTGCTAAAAAGACAAGTACCCACTCTAGACCTTGATGGTCTCAGAAAAGAAGATAGGAACCGAATAAATGATGAGATTAGTCAAGCCCCTAGCAGTCGGTGCCCTCAGATTAGGTCTGCTTAAAAGACTTACAGAAAAAGCACACAGGACAATGTCCCTGCTCTATCCTTTGAATGCATGTTGTCAGCTTTAAATTCACTTAAATTTATTAAAAGAGGAATCAGGAGAGAGTCACTGTCAATAAGACCAAACTTCTGAGTTACAATTTTCTTCATCTCTGTAAAACCACCAAAGAGACACAACACTTCTTCATAGGTTTGGGAACAGCTAATAGAACTTTACCCATTGGTTTGCTTATAGCAAAATGTTGCAATTGCTTCTGGTATCAGTTTATGCATGCTGCTCTTAAGCTTTATGCAGAGGAGTTGAATATACGCCTTCAGAATGGAATGTATTATATGCAAAATAAAATGCACTTAAATTCCATTCCAAGGTGAATTAACTGAGTTAAAAGAAGTAAACCTCCTTAAACATAAAGTTTATATTTATACTTATATTTCTATTTCAGAAATATTTTTTATTTTGTATTTTGTCCACCTATTTTTAATAGTCCAAAAGTCTTTCCTACCTTTTCAAGGTTTCATGACAGATCACTGTCAGGAATTTTATCTAATGCTAATCCTTAACTTCCTTTTTTTTTTGGTCATCTAAATCCACTATTCAGAAATAAATTTAAGATTTAAGAATATCATCCTCAGATTATACTGGGTACCAGAAAAACAGTTAATTCCCGACTGTACTGTATCACTGGGCTGCTACTCACACTCATGTGTTCTGAAGTCACTGGCCCTGTATGTGGTATTCTCGTTCTGCAGGGAATATTCATGAATTAGCTTTTAGATGCCAAAGAGTCCAACCTGTCTTAAGGGAGCAATTTCTACATCTCTTTAACTTTTGTGCTTGGTTCGTAGCAACTTATAAATGGGAATGTGATACCTAGAATTTGCACACGCAATGCAAATTGTTGAAAATAAACAGTTAAGGGGAAAAATATTCCTGCATCAAACAGATTCAACACCTCTGTCCCCTGTAATCAACAGGGATGAGTACTGGGTAAGAATCAGTGGTGAGAGACCTCCTCCTCCTGTCTGGAGTATACAGAGTCCTGGTTTATTATTCTGCATTTGCATGTGGCAGCAAATGTGTAAATGTTTTAATAATACAAAAATCCCAATAGAGTGGAGGAGGAGGATATGAAAGAAAGAAATACAAGGACATTTACTTTCTTGAGAGTGAGACAGAAAGGAAAACAGAGAAAGAAGATGACACGATAAGGGACAAAGCAAGCTTTCTGGGGTATATCTGGAAAAAGCTAGAAGAGAAATCATTAGGAAGTCCATAGTGCATCTACAGTGATACAGTGCGGATCAATTCATTTAACACTGCCCTGTACATTTACAGAAAAGTACTTTTGATATAATAAAGGCTCATAAACACACAGAAATTGGGTTAGACCTGTTTCGAATTCCTGCCAAACAATGGTTCAGAAAAATGAAGCTCTATTTTAATTAGCTCGACTCAAGAGTGATTTGATAACAGCAGATGCTGTCTGGATGCTTTCAGCTTGATGGGCTCCACATACATGAACTTAAGAGTGGCTTTGATGCAATTAGATCTCTCTCTCTCCTTTAACATGTGTTAAGCTGAACCAATGGCTTGTGTCTATTTAACATCTGGAACTAGAAGGATATTGACACTCTTCCTCATTCTTCTCCAAATGAGTTGAGCTAAAGTGACGAGAAGGTGGCTTGTTTGGGCTTACCCACGCAGTTTCAGCAACTTGAGTACAGAAAGGAAGGGCACCAATATACTACCCACAATGTAATATTAAGGTCTGAACATTAGATCTGTTTCTACCACAAACCACATTTCCTGACATGTAATTTTTACAGGCTTGGTTAGTGCCAGTCAGAAAACCTGTCCTATCAGTTGCTGCTTCAACTTGTGTCATTTTCTGTAAAAACAAGGACTCAATAATAATTCCATGCATCTGTTTCAGTCCTGTATTCCCAGGAGATACCACATATACACACTGTACCATTAGAGTAGCTCCCATTCAGCTGTGGTACAGCTCTCCCATCTACTGTCCACCATTTTCTTTTAGAAACAACTTCTCTCATTCCTGGAAATATCTGTGCATTGACACCCTAGAGAACCCTCTGCCTTTTGAAAGTGATCTACCCACCTCACTCTAAGCCATAAAGTACAGGCATTTGCTAAAGGACACATGCAACATAAGAGCTGCTTTAATGCATCAGGGACAAGGCTAATAGGAGGTCTTGATTTGTTAATTATCTGTCAGTTTGTCACAGCTGGGCTGCAAGGAGTGGGTGAGGGGGAATCTTTCTGCTTGGTTCTTTCTCTAAATGCTGAATTAGGCTGTCAAAACCTTCATCCCACCACAAGAGGCTGTGAAAAGAAGAGCCAGACTATCCTTTTCTTCCTCTTTTTCCCAGCAGGATATGCTGTTTCAGATGTCCTACCCTCCCATCATGTCTCCAGAAATGTATATGGCACATATAAAATGACCTTCACAACACTGCACCATGCCAGTTTAGTCAAGGGACATTAGCAGACCTGAGCATGATAAATCAGAGAGGAAATCCCAGTGCCAGGGGAGCACGCAGGAGGCATTTATTCCACGAGTCCTAAAGTTGCTACCTGCTTGAATCAGCAGTTCCAGAGTAGGGTTTTGGAAGGCAGAAAGCTCGGCCCCTGTGAGAGTAGGCAGATAGATATATATGGAGTTATAGAGATAAAGAGGTGGAGTAGTGACAAGATTCCCTTTCTCCTTATACCTCTGCCCCATGTAATCCTCTAAAGAGGGGGAAAAGTTCAGGCTGTGAAATGGAATAAAGCATGGAATACCCCCATGGAGACAAAGCTAGAAGACCAGAAAGCAGGCTGTGATAGGGCAGTGGAATTTACTATAAATGCTTACACCTCTTAAATACAGCTAAATGTGGCCGTTAAGCCATGAGAGCCTAGGGAGATCCCCACCCACTCCTCTGTTTTCCCTGCAGGCCACATCCAGAGCACCCCATCACTCCAGTCCTCTTCTCAACAGGCCCTGGATTATGAAAAATCCCCTGCAGGAGCTTCCCACATGCAACAGACACACCCCTGTTCTACCACCAGCGATGCTTCTCCCTTTCAGATGTGGGAGGCTCAAAATTTATTCTATGTACACGGGGGTACTGCCTGCTTGAGATGGGAAAACTGAGGGCCCTGGCTTTATACAAGTGATCAGAAGCTATAAAGTCACCTTGAACTGGAAAAAATGACCATAAGCATTCCCCTAGCCCACTGCAATAAAAAAATAAGTGTCTCAAGTTAACATTGGTTTATTTTACATTCATGACAGCCAAGGAGCACATACATACACACGGTCTAATTCTCAAGGCAATTTTTTTCGGTGGACCATCTCCTGTAGTTTGACAGAACTGGTGCTTTTCGGCATTTGACACAGACTCCCTTGAAACTAGCATTTAATTTTCTAGGGTGAGCCACCTACCAGTGTACAGTATGTCAGCTCTAAGGGTAGAATAAGAGCTATGGTTTCCTCGCCTCATTATTTAGCCCTGAACACTAAAACAAACCATACATTTTTGTACAGACAGTCCCACCTCTCCCAGATGGGGCCTACTGAGAACTCCACTGGGGACAAAATAAACCTCTTTATCTTGTAAAGTAAAGTTAATAGATTTGTTTCAGGCAATATTTGCAGAGCTTGTCCCTGGAAAATAAAATTAACTAAAACTTTATGCAAGCTTTGACTCCCTTTCACACTCATCTGTTGGGGTTGCTCATCTCATATTCTTCAGCTGAGATGGCAGCGAGTTCTTTCAGGAAAATGAGAGTTACCAGAATAAACGTTAACTCTAGAAACGAGGAGGAACAGAACTCCTAATAGCAATTATAAGTAGAAAGCTGTTTACTGGCTAGTGTCTTTGTGACTTCCTTTGAAGCCTTTTGCACCCCTTTGGGGGTTATAACCTAAGCCTGAGAAATGCTGCTTTAAGGAACTTAACTATAAAGAGACATAGCACTGGTGATGACAATGTGATGACATAGCACTGTTCCCCGCCCCACACCTACATAGGAGCTCAGGAGCAATTTCCCAGCAGGTCCTGGTGGCCTCAGCCCCTTTGCCTTGAAAAGCTCTGCCCTACAGTGATACAGACTCATGGGTGTTGAGATGATGCTTGAGATAAAAACCCAGCAGCATCGATAATACAACCGATGCAGCAGTCAGCATTAATTATTCCAAACTACTATAGGGCAAGGCCTGTGCCTCTTAAAACATCTGCTTCTCAATCTTCTGGTCTTTAATAAAATCACCCTCCCAGCCATAGGGTGTTACTGGAATTATACATACGCATGTGCATGCAAAAACATAAACGCAGGAGGAGAGATTCAGGTCCTCATTAAAAAATGGAATAAATAAGAATTCACCAAGGAATTCTGCCAGAGTCTGATTTCCAGATCTGGTTTTGCTGCATTCTTGCCCACAGCCTGCAGAGTTCTGGGTGCCTCCCTATCCTTCTCCAGCTGCACAGTCCTCTTCAAATTCAGACTTCTTGCACCTATAATTACTAGGTGCCCTGTGCCAGGCTCCTTTAATTAACCAACCCAACTCTTCTCCCCTTGGGATCAGACTAAGCTCTTTTTTATTAGATCCATCATTAGTTCCATCAGTATCTAGGCCTAAGCAGGATACCTTACACCACTTTGTAAGTGGGATTGTAGGGTGCAAATGACCTCCAAAGCACCTGCCTGCGGAAAAGCCAAAGAAAGCAAAGCTAGAAACCAAGGAGAAATGGCATGAGGGGTCGATGCAGCACCTTTCAAACTTAAATACATCAGCAAAATTGACACAGCTCAAAATCCTCAGGAAAATATCTTGTACAAGGGGGACCCTGGCGTGCCAGTTAGGTGCTGCTACAGTGCTGAAGGTGCTTCAATCCAAAGAGCAGTGAGACAAGAACAGAATAAAACCCCTTAACTTGTCATTACACCAGAGACAACCTTGTGGTTTTCAGGGCCTCAAGAAACAGCCAAGCATTCCTGGAGAGCACGATTTCCCGAAGCCTCACTGTCTCCAACCGACACCTAGGATGGAGTCTGAATTACAGGTCCATGCAATGCCCTCTAAGAAGAGGATTCCCATTCCACTCTTTGTACTTAAGACTGATGTTTCTGTCTCCCAGGAGAAGTAGTAGATCAGAGTCCATATACTATCCAAGCAGTTCTTCTTCCTAACCCCCACAGTATCTCAGAACATCTTTCAGGCAGTTTTTTTTTAGCATTTATTGGTATTTCACCCTTAGCCAAGACACTTTCCTTCTATGAAGCTGCTTCATTTAATTTCTAGACAAACTGCACCACAATGCAAAAAAAAGAAATGGCAAAGTGCATGCTGGCCTTGCCTGGACCACGAGATACCCTGGATATATATGTTCATACATGTGGTGGAGAGAGAATGGGAGGTGAAAAGCAAAAGAGCTGGCTAATGTCCTGGGATTTCGTAGGACAGGCGGTCACTCCAGTTGTACTGCTTGACTTCCCTAGGGAGTTTTCTCAAGGAGAAACCAGCCATCGATCTTGGGACACACAACTTCCAGGACCGTTCCTTATCTCAGAACAGCTTCTGCCATGAATTCCTGAATGCGCTTTAATGTTTAAATTATTAAATGCATTAATGTATTTACATTATTCAAGTCTTATGTGCATTTTTCTAAGATAATTTATGTATAAGAGCTTGAATGTCCATGACTGTTAATGTCTACAACCCTTCCTGTTCATTATTGATTCTGGAAGGGAAAAAAAAAAAGGCAGTGTTTTAATGCCTTATTTTTAATGTATTAAGAGTCTGAATAAGTGCATTCTCTTTTTTCTTTTGTAATTTCATAATTTAAGTAGTGCATTTATTAAACTGACACAGTATGAATTGTGGTGAAGTCTGGCACAGGTCCATGCTGCCAACGCAGCCCAACCGACCATCACGCTACTCTGCAAATCAAGTACAAGCTCAGCTCCTCTTACGCCAGCTTTTACTCCCTACCTGAAATCAGAGGGGACAGAGACTACAAAGAAGTCTCTTTAAAACACATTTTCTTTCCTATTTACATGGCTTTTCTCTGTTGTCTCCATTTTAAGTCAGTATAAGTATACCTATACTTTAAATGTAAGTTTTCTTATACTATTGACGAACTGGTTTATTGCAAATTTTTTTCTTCTGTGAGCTTTGACACACATATACTACAGTAAATAATTTTCTACGGTACCTTTTAAGCCCCAAGCTCTTAAAAATCTGAACTGAATATAATTCTGTTGTTTCTACATCACAGTTGAGCACATCATAAACCCAAAAATTTACCCACACCTTAATGTTCACAGGGAAATTATACACAGGAATCAGGTCACCTCCACTGTTGAACTACAGTCACTTTTAGAGCAGAATGCAACAGCTATGCTGCAGTAGCTGGTCATCTTGCATGTCAGTTTGGGACAAGAATGCTATAATAGGCAACAGAAATTGCAAAGAAATTCAGCTAACACACAATAGAGCTACCTCCGCTCGCTCCACCCACACGTTAAGTGGTGTTGTATGGACATGCACTTTATATATAAATTATGCGTAAATGCCTTAGATGTTTATAGCCAAAAATACTACTTTCAAAGTCCAGTTTTTACTGCCAGACAAATCCACTGCCAGCTGAGCCTGCACAGAGCAACAGTGACACCCGATGGCTTCCAGGTTAACCTTCGGACACACATTCTCTGCAAGAAGAATCCAGGGGCTCCATTTCCTCTGTCAGTAAGGTAGCCCCAACTCAAATCACCTATCAGAGCAACTCATCAAGAAGCTGAGCTGCAAAGAGATAAAACTTGCTGTACGTAGGCACTGTATGTAATTATGAGTGTGTGCATAAGTTTCACAGTACGTTCTGCATAATTACAGCCTTGCCTGGCACAGTTGCCAGTGCGAGCATGAACACACACGCACACACATAATGTATGCACAATATTGTGCATATGGACTTGGGAAAAGACAGAGAACAGTGAAAGTTGCTGGCTGTTGTTTTAAGAGCTGACTCTGCCATTTCTAAGGTTAAGTTTGTGTTTTTTTGCTACTCATTACCATTCTTTAACTGTTACAATTTATATCAGCATATAATGTTAAATAATTACAGGGAGCGGAGCTCACTCTAGCGAGGATATAAATGCGCTGTGGGATTCTACAGATTTAAACAAATAACACTCACAGCAGGGGGTGAGCAGATGAATTAGCATTAATATCCTGCCTGGGAGATCCCAGTGCAGTGTTATGGCTTAAATACAGATCTTTTCTCTAACAGTCAATATGACAGCTACTAGCAATACAGCCCAGCACATTCACTAGTCAATATAGCAACTGCAGCTAAAAGAATGCCCTTGTAATAATCCATACAGCAGCCAGTTAAAATAAATAACTTCCCTTTAACAGTCTATATCGCAGCCAACTGCATTAAAACCTTCCCTTTTAAGGTCTATACAATAGTCAGCTAAATGGAAAAATTGGCATCCTTCTTGGCTGCTTCAGAGAGAAGTCAAGCATTGAATGCGCTAGAGACCAAATTCTCCTCTCATCTCTTGGGGGACCAGGGGAGTCCCTTCCATATCATGCCGGTGGGGAATCCTGCCATGTTGCTATCACAGTCTGCAGTTTCAGTTTTTTGAGAAGAGGATTTCAGCTTCCAAAGCCATCACTTCCCTACCTTTCACAAAGCAAATATATTCACTTTAAAAAATAAAGACCAAAACCTATTTCTTTCCTAATCAGAATAACGAAACAGATAGACCACGGCTGTCCAGAAGGAGCCAGCACATGCATCCATAGTTCCTCAGACTGAAGGCAGTATGCTGCTTCTAGCACTTCTATCACTAGAGAGATACCCCATCTCAGTCTAAAAGCAGAACCCGACCTTGAACTCTCTGTTTCAAATCAGTAGCTTCTTTTTTGCTCTCTAACAAGAAGCAACAGACTGAGGTAGGCTAGGAGTCCCTTGGACTATACCACAGCACTTCATTTTGCAATAGCAATTGCAAAAGACCATAATATAAATCATGATAGAAACAATTACAAAACATCCAAATCTAAAAACTGAACTGGAGGAAAATCCATGACCACAATGATTTCTGCCATAAGGCTACTACATACTGTTTTATATCTAGGGTGAAATTCTGTTCTCACATACACAGGTTTTATATAGCTCTGTTCTGTGGTGATGTGCCTGAAAATTAACTGACCTGCAAAACAGACTTGTAGAACTTCAACAAATTAAAACAGTGCTTCTTAAGGCAAATTAGAAAGTAAACCACAAAAAACTCATAAAGCACTTAATACTGAGCTTATAGTTTACAAACTGTAGTACAAGCAGTAATAAATCTCTAGAAAAGGAAATGTGTAGAAATCTTCATATTTTCCATACTGCTAAGAGATTTCATTGATAGGGAATTCTACCACTAAAATACTACATTTGCTAGCTGCTTACAGAAGAAAGGAGATAGATGACAATTTTGTTAGAAACTGGAACGATAAAGCAGGAATGGCATTTATTCTTTAAAACTCCACAAATGAAAAACATCTGCTTGCTTTCTTTTTAAGAAACCTGTCCCTTTGGGTATATATTAAAAATCATAAACATAAACCAGGGGCCTAAAATCCCACCAGATGTTTGGCACCTGGAGCCTTTTCAAGGAATTGATCAAGGAAAAAAAGTATTTTTCAGGTAAGAGGAAAAAATTATCTCAAAAATCTTTCACACTGTCAATGCTTTAATTTATTTTATCTCTGATTTTAAGGGCAGGCTGCAGCTACAAACACATTCCAGCTTATAGCCTCCCAAATTAAAAATAAATACACACCACCCCTACTCCACAAGTCATGGTTTGAAGCTTTGACCATATTTTGCAAAATGACAGTTATTAAAAACAACAAACATGCATCACAGTGAGTCATCTGGTTTCCAACTTCTGAGTCAAAAGAGGCTGATTCCACACAAACTGAAACCTGGCTCTCTGACTACTTGCATGTTTAACGATTTGTATCTCTGCACCACAGCTTCAGAACAGGATGTGGAAGAAAAGAATGAAAGGGAGATGGGAGAAAGGGGAGGGGAGGGGAAGAGAAAAAACACTTCTTTACTGGTCCCAGTGTCACTGCAAATAAAGACCATGTCAAGATTTAAACCATAATAATGGAAAGGCTATAAGGTCCCTGCTATAATGTTTCCTCTGATATTCCCTTTCATAAATGCTCTCTTTATGTTGCATGCTTTGCAATAATACATGTAATGTTTGTGAGCTAGCCCCGCTGGGGAAGCTGTATCATATGAAGCTTCACTGAATGCAACATTAGAGGCTAGACAATTCATTTACCAGTTCCTCAACTTTAGTTAGCTGCACCTATTTTCTTCAAGAGAATGCAGCAAACATGAGGAGACAAGTAACCTAAAGCCACCTCCAAATATGTTTAGCTGGAAACAGATCTGTATGTAGCAAGCCATAGACACACAGTACAGAGTTACCTCTTCCGCCACTGCAGTAATTCCTTTCTGGGTAAGACTAAAAGCCTCTCCCCAGGTCCTACATGTATAAGCAAGAACTCCGAACTTGTTCATAGCTATCCCAATCGGATCAATAGCATCCTCAGCTTCCTCTTGGCAGAGACATTGAAGAACGTCAGTGCCAAGAGTATCTGCACCCCGGATCCGGGCCAGCACCAGAGCTGTGAGCCTCCTGATGGCAGTGCTTACACACATGCGTGGGCACTGCCTGCAACACCTTTCATTTCACACGTGCACAGCAAGACCCATTCACTTCAGGTAACACACTAAGCTGCACAGAGCTGAGCTTTGCCTTCCCAGAAGGAATGAGTTTCAGCAGCGTAAGGCACCTGCATGCCTAGCAAAGAAGAGACCACCACCTCTGTAAGAACTTAGGGTAAGACTGGAATCTCATGGGGCTTTAGTACTGATTTTCCCAACTGACCTAATACCACTGCTTTGAAGCATACTGGGTGCTTGGTAGCGGACCACTGGAGTAGAACTAAATCCATCTTTACAGGATTGTGGCAACCTGATGTTGAGAAAAGGGTTGTCAAAAAATACAGTGTCAGGGGGGCTTGTCTCAGTCTTGACTGTAATTCTCAATCACTGCACAGAAAGTATTTATATCCTGTTGGCAGCATGTGTAACCAATGCGACTCTTCATGTCAGAGCTGTCAATTACAGGCTTGACTTATGAGGAAAGATTAAATGAGCTAAATATGTAGAGCTTGGCTAAGAGACCAGGATGGGGGTGGGGGAAAGCAGAAATTATGTGATAACTGTCTGCAAACATCTGAAGGGTGCAGATGCTTAAGGAGGAAAGGAACCACTTAGGGTGGCACACAAAACAAACAGGAGAAGCAAGATGGAAAGAAGACACAGGAAATTCTCACTGTATAGCAACGAAACTCCACTGCAGCAAGATGTACTCTGCTGTAGAATGGTATCACAAGGGATAACAACCATCATTCAGGTCACTCAGATGCTTGAAAAAGCAGGAAGTTGACAGCAGAGGAAAATCCTGCTCTGACCAAAAGATAAAACAGATAATGTAAAACAGTGGGGCACATTGTGGGGATGATGATATGAAGCTCCCTCTCTTGCTCCTCTCCAGCTATAAGATCTTTTACTAAAAAAAAAAAAATGCATATTTCATTGTTACTTTTCCAGAAATGCAATTGTCAAAGTAGCAGTGGTGTGTTATGGGATCACAACTGGGAAAAGGACATGGGCTGTACAAGGAGAAGAGCTATGTAAAAAACAAACCAAAACAAAACCAACCCCAAACCATTAAGATGCTTGGAAGGATTTGCAATGTAAGTGACAGAGAAATACAAGAAGCATGAAAAGCAGGGAAAATCAAAGTAAATTGGTTAGGAACACTAAATTCAGAAATTATACCAACTCTCAAGTTCCTAGTTTGGCAAACCTTGGTGCTGAAAGTGCTGAAGGATGTACTCCCCCATCAAAGTTGGGGAAAGTTTGTTCAAGTTATCACATGTAGGCAGTTATAATCTTGTAAGAATCAATAGCTGTCATTAGACTTTTTTGATTGCAGGAACAATGACACAGGCATCAGCTGGGTATCAACAAAGAAGTCCAGCTGCTCACTGGTATGAGAGATAGGAGAAGAACTGAGAATCTCTAGCAAACACTTTCCAGAGTAGGAATTTAATAATGTGGAGTCAAGAGACACTCCAAAGAACAAGTCTCCTCCATAAAGTTATTTCAAGAAGCTAAAAAGGCAGAGACTTCTGTGAAGTTCTTAAGCTGGTCCCTTCCCTCCTTAAGCAAAAAGAACTGCGGGCAATTGCTGCCCTCTACAAGTTGTTCTGCACATAGCATATTTTCCACACACATTTAGTTGAAACGATACTAGCCTCTCACCTTGATCCCATACCCCATCATTACCAAGACGCACACTGTGCATGCATCCCTTTTGTGTGCCACTGTCACTGGTTTGAAATTCATAGGACCCTTTCCAAGAGCTGGCATGCACACAGCAAAGTGCTCCCAATCTTTCTAAGCAAGCAAAGAGCTGGGCTGCCAACTCATGCAGAGCAGCCAGCTGCGAGCAAAGCAGGCCATGATCTATAAAAAAGAATTTGAAGGTGCAGCGTGTTTAGACCTCCAAAACATCATATGAACATAAAAAGTTAAATCCATTTTTCTCAAGGGGGAAATACCAAGTAACTTTAAGTATTTTCCAACTGTGTGCCAGTGTTCCTCGTTTTTTTTTTCCAATGTCACAAAGTGCTGTAGCTTCCATTTTACCTTCAGTGAGAGATCTGGGATCTCTGGGACTCACATCACACCTAACATTAAAAAAAGATTCTAACCTGACTCCTAGTACTTCAGTTTCTTTGCATGTTTTGTAAAGAACAACTTAAGAGTATTACAACTATTTAAAAACCATCCTAAAAGTCTTTTGCCCTGTAATGTTGGTTTGTCTGAAAAGCAAGTAGGGACTGCTTTCAGAACTCTCTTCTGCACAAATACTCACCACAGTGTTAGTAATACAAAATGATGGTACCAATCCTAGTTGTTATGCTGCCTCACCCAGTTGTTTAACCTGTAAACTCTTAGGAACAGGCAAAGCCATTATTACATTTTGTACAGCCTGAAAGGGTCTTGACCTGCTTTGGCCTGTAACTCCTGCAAGTTTTCAGCTTTCACACATTGTCGTATAATACTACAACAGAACTTATATCCCAAACTATGATAGTACACCCTGTTTTAAAACTGGGATTTAAGGGAATCCCCCCCAAAAAAACTGTCTCATTGACCTCAGATGGGCAATTTAACTTGACATGACAGTGTTCCTTTAATTATTAGTAAGCGAATTTGCATTGTGCATCATATTTGCCTAAATCAACAGAGTAAAGGGATTGACAGATTAAGTGAGCACATTTTGCATGAACAACAAATGAAGTCAATGAACACACAGAACTAATAGACAAAAACAGGAAAAAAACCCAACAATCTCAAACTTATCAAAAGGTCAAACACAAGAGAGGTCTGCTTCAGTAAATTAGAGAATTCCAAAAGAATACAGCAAACTGTTCTGTAAGGCAGACACACAACTCTGGCCCCCTGTTCGTTGCCCAATAAAACCAAAATCTGCACAGCAATTGCCCTCCACAGCCTGACGGAATTATTGTCCAGCACTGGGGATCCACAGCAACACCTTCAGGGCCTCCCCTGCCCAACTGCAGCTTTATCACACCACCAGGGTTACTGCCTGCATGGGAGGTCACAAAGCTGAGAGTCTCTCTTTCCCTCCTGCTGACAGTGGTAAATTATCCTGACTGATGTTTCACTGGGGGCTATAAGTTAGTTGCCTACTGACTCTGGCTGTCTGGAAACCCCCTCTGGATGGATTTACTTTTAGAGAATCATTCAGTGTAGGCCACCACTCTGAACAAACCCACTGTGGCAGCCAGAAGATTTGTACAGTAAACAGGTATAAATCTCATCTTAAACAATAAAGGCTGGGAAAATGGAAAGCAAAAGTGTGACGGGGAGTGTCCCTCCAGTAGACTCCAGTCCCTCATGTCATTTCTGGAAACAAGAGTCCTTCTGAAAAATGTCACATTTTTCTACAAATCTAGAACAGGACCTTTGAACTTTAAAAGAAAGGAAAAGGACACTATGGTAACCCTTGCCTAACAATGTGCGCCTGAAAACAAAGTATGAGCTTTTCAGTGAAAATACTGTTCTTGTCTTCATTTCAAACAATTTCAGGCAAAGGAGAATCTTTAAAAAATTCCCACTTATCTTGTTTTCTGTAGGTTTTGATAAGGCAGAAAGAGCATTTACTGCTTCATAAGAAGTAGTGGGAAATGGATTCTCAATGTGCCCAAAGGCTTATTCATAAAAAGTGGATTTTGAGTACTCTAACTAACATTAGTTAGAGTACTAACATTACCTAACATTAGTCCCAACAAGCTCTCTCAAATCTGACAACACAGTTCTGTAACCTTTCCTCATTCCCACTCATGGTTTGTTCACATGGTTAAAGATCATGGTGTTGATACTGTTTAGGCTCCATCAACTTCTAATTACAGCAGTTACAGCTAAAAGTAGTGAAACTTAAAATCTCAATTGCTAAGCTCCTTTCTCAGAATTTAACCACAGTCTACTTACAAGGAAGCTTAACAGAATAGATAAGGTTTAAAAGGAGGCAATGAAACAGAAAGGATCTAGTAATTCTACTGTCTGCCACTGAATGCTAAGCACTCAGATCCAAGCAGCTGAGAAAAGAGTAACTAACTGTCCAGTTTCAATTTCAAAAGTTTCATCCATCATAAGCACACATCACAAATTTTACTGGTTTACTTCTAAGGAAACTTAGCAACTAAACACAAAAAACTTAGAGGAATTAAATATACCCAGAACCAAGCCCCAGTCACAGCTTCAATTTGAGATCTCAACTGACGGTTCAGGAAAGCAAAGATATGTACCTAACTGAATGTGTTCAGCATTGATATACTGATTGATGTGACTTTGTGCCTGTGGATACACACTGGATATAGAAATGTCAAGTGTCTTTTCTGCTCTCCATTTTTTCATTATCCCTCAATCACCAGAAAATTACTCAATGCCAGGAGAAGGATGAACTACGGAAGTACCAGCATACCAAAATCACTTTAAAAAACATGTATTACATGTGCAAGACCAGAGGCTTTTCCAAAGAAATAAAAGAGGCAGAATGAAGGCCATGAAATAGAAATTACTTCATTCACCAGGCCAACAGACTAGGTCTTACATCTGTGGCACCAACTTGCTGGATGAACATGACCAAAGAGCTAACCTGTATCTCAATTAGCTTTTCTAGCAAATGGAGATAACATGGACATGTTCCCTAAACACAATAATGAATGTGTGCAGTGTACCCTGTGATGTGTGCACAAAAAAGTGTGCAATAAGTACCCTGCTCATTATCATGACCCTTGAAATTTTGAAGATAAGTTTAACAAAGGGTGGGAAAAGCTACGAGGGCTCCAGCACATCCCAACAAACTCTGTGCTAAATGCTATAAAGGTAGCAGTAATTCTTGTTACCTTGTACCTTTGGACAGTGTGCTAGAAAGAGAATAAAATGTCCGTATTTCAGCGCTAACTGCTATCATCTGCAGCAAAAACCAGAAAGAAACAGCACATGCTAAACGTAAAGGAAGAAAAGTTAAATAATCCTGCAAAAGAAATATCCTGGTCTTTATACCGAGATCCAGGGATTTCGTAACTTAGTGAGAAACCAAGACAGTGTTTTACATTTATAACCAGTACTTTTACATTTACAACTAGTACATCTTCCAGATACCAAGCACCAGCAAGGGAATGAGTATGTTTTGTGGCAGGAAGAAAAAAGAAAAGAAACAAACAACAAACAAGCAGCATGTGGAAAGGCCTCACTTACAAGCTCAGCTTCCTTAGGTTCTTCCTACAACTCAGCCTCATCATAGAGGCTGTTATGTGCACAACCTTCATAGCTGCAATTTGAACTGCAGCACATTTGGCAGAAAGCACAGGCCAATGGCAAACATATTCAAGCTCTTGATAACATCTCAAAAGCAGCACAATATGGTTAAAAAGCTAAAAGATGCTGCTAGGGAGGGATAAAGCAAGCTAAAAAGAGAAGTAAAAAAGATTACATAATTACACTAACGGGAGAAATTAGACTGAAGAAACAAAGATTCAAGAAAAAAAGTGGATTTTCTAATGCTTTAATCTCACCGAAAGGGGATTTGTCCTTTGTAGTTATGCCTTTTGTATAACCCAGGACTTTAAGTGGCTGCAAAAAGACAAACCTATTCCAATTCCACAAGTGTTCAGAGGCTTATCAGAGGTGGCTGCACATACAAGCAGAAAGGGATGCAGCAGTGTTCATTGATAAGCTGGACTCAAGGAGAAGCTGATCCCGCACTGACGATGACAAACGTGGCTGTAAACAGCAGCAGAGCGAGATGCTGACACTCTGTTAACACAAGGTTACACTTCCCACTATGGAGCTACACGGCAAATTTTAATGGGGCAAGACCGACAGGCAGGGAAATGAGTGTCCGCTCTCTGCTGCAAAAATTACAGCTTTCCCCATCCCCCTCAACTCATTCTCCACTGTCAGTGCTGTTACACAATGACCTCTTATTAGGGAGTGTTCTTCAGTTAGGACGGTTTATTGTAAGGACACTGGATAACTCAAGGGATTAATAGCATGGACACTGAGTCCCTTATCTCCCTTTTGGTAGTTCAAAACATCAGAAGTAGGTTGAAGAAAAAACAGTTAGGAGTGTGACATGAGTTTGGAGGGCTCTATTCTGAAGGCCTCAGTAAGGCCATAAACCTTAGTAAAGTATTCTCTGAAGACCCAAAATGCAGGACACAATATGATGTGTCAGACTACATCTGCTACATGATCTTGTAGAATACTGAAGTCCTCCTACAAACAGCTAGAAATCATCGCTTCTCCTGGATTCCTGTTGAAAGCAGCAGACTGTAGGGGTACAGAGGACATAGAAGACGGTGCCACTGAGCACAGAGCAGAAGATACTAGCACCTGGGAGGGCACAGTGCCCATTAAAATGACAAATACAACACAAAATCAGTTTGAATCTATAATGGAATCTGCTGATACAACACAAGATGTTTCATTCTATTGCTTTCTTATTCTTGTGTGTAACACCACCTGTATGTTCCAAACAGGTTTCAGTCTTGCAAAGCACTGCGTACCTTCAGTCACCAATTAAGTCAAAAAAGGTGAAACAGTACAGAGCAGAAGTTGGCCATTAGACTCTTTTCTCCCTCCTCTGGATTCTGTAAGTCGTCTTCAACTGCTTTGCACCAGATCTGAAGCCAGCAATGACAAGCCAGAGCAAATGTCTTCCCATACAGAGCCATTTGTTGGATTCATGCCACAGTTTGTTCTGGTGTTTTCATAAACATTTTTATGACATGGTCCCATGTGCTCACAAGTCTGCTTCATGGACCGAGATCTACTGCATGCATTAGAAGGCAGCATGCATGATCCTGGCTACAGAGAAGCCACAGTAGTGTGGTGGAAGTTAGGTCATCTGGCTCACAGAACTGAATTGCTCATTTAATAAGGCTTCTACACATACTCAGCTGGAAGTAATAATGATTCCTAAACAAACGTGACAAAGACTGTGAGAGTTTAATATATGAAAAGGAAAAATAAGGAGAAAACCTCCACCTTTCAAAGGGCTTTAATTAGCTCACACACTAGACTCACCATTGTGAGAATAAAGTTTATGTTGGAACTCTTTAAATGTATAAATATTTTTATGTGGTAGAAATATACACATATAAAGAAGGATACACAACTGCTATGTGCTTCCTCTGAACAATTCTTCAGTTGCACATACAGTAAGAAATTAATTAAATCAAAGGTAATGTTAGAATCTGCCTTGAGAAAGCGAACAAACTGTTGACTAGTACAGTGTGTGATGGTCTGCTGCTTGCTACGACCTTCCAAAGGTGGAGGGGAATAAACCCTCAAAAAAACAAACCACAAAATCCATCAAAAAGCACATGGTGTTAATAATAACTCTAGCTAATCTCACGTACAGATCTCTATGGGATAGCATAGTGTTACTAAAGAGGTTTTCACTGCAGAGCTTAACACAACTCATGAACAGCCCTTTCGTTAGATGCATTTTACTGACCCTTCCCAGGTCACAGTCTTTACTCACATCTCGCCCCTGTAAAAATCATCTCCTGTGTTCTCCAGATAAGAGTTACAAGGTAAAAATATTTTGATGTAGCCAGTGCCACACCATTATAAAAAGTACTTAAGTCTTCTCAGCGCAAACAGCTTGTATTCACTATGATCACCAAATGAAAGCCAGAGAAGAATCTCAATTAGAGATTTACATGTTTAGGACAATAACACTGGCTAAGCATTTTGGCAAGATTTTGACTGAGTTATGGATGGCTGAAGAGGAAGGAAAAAAAAAAAAGAGAAGATTGTATATATACATATAAAATATATATATATTCTGTAGCTCCAGAGAGTAGTGGCTCACTTCCCACCCCTCCATCACCATAAAAAGGAAAACAAAACAGGGTTCTTTTAGTTATCATCACAAAAAAACCCCAAGCTCTTTCCAAAACAGTTCCAGAGTGAAAACATTGGATCACATGCAAGGCCAGCTGCCAGACACTTCTAAGCTCACTCTGGGTGAATCTGAATATAAAGGCAGCTTGAATGAGGTCTCTGAACTGCAGAGGGAGTTTTTATCAGACAATAGCAGTAAGAATCTCAGTTTCAATTATGCTGCACGGGTCATTTTTCAGATTCTTTACTAAAGAAGCACACTGATCAAGAGCATACACTGCACACCCTTAGGACAAGCAGTCCATGCTCAAGGACAACTCAATAGCCTAGGTGACCCATGCCTAACCCCAGAAAGACAGGAGGTTATGACTACAGGTCAAAGGTCAACAGAAGGGCAACATAAGGCAGTTTACACATTTTTCACAAAGCATCAGCTCCTTAGAAAAGCAAAGCAATGGATGCAAAATAACGCAGCAAAGAGAACACCTCATCTACACTACGTTATCAGCAAAAATTATGCTGCTTCTTGAAGAACTTACCAGCGGCTCCCGAGATGCGGCATTTTCAGTTGCGGGGCAGGAGCCAGCCTGTAAAGCAAAAAGAAGAGTGAGGTTACATTGCCACCTGATGGACACAATCAGAAATACTTGTCCGTTAAGACCACGCTTCCTATGAGCAGGATTTAGGCAGATGCAGTCGTTTCTGCTATCGGTTGCAGTTCTGTGATTTACTGAAGTCAAAAAGGTCAGAGTCACAGAAAAATATTAGTCCCAGAAGTCCCCATTTAAAACAATAGAATTCACAGAATCGGCAGAACTTGCTTTAGGGAGCCAGCAGTTAAGACTCAGAGAGGCTGCTGAGAGACGCCATGCAAGAAACGTTCACCTTAACTCAAACTCTGAAATACATGGAGCAGTGAACAAACAGCATCAAACTGGGAACCCTCTGCTAAACACGACTGCAACAGTTGTCATGCTGTATGGTATAAGGCACAGCATTTTAATCATACATGAAATGAGGATAATCATTTGCCTATCTCAAAAGGACCTTGATGGGTACTTGACATCCACAGAGAATTCTGCAATACTAAAGGGAAGAAATGCTGCAGAAGCCTGAAGTATTGAGGTGGATGCAAAAGTACCTCACCCTGATTCCATGGCTCACTTTTTCCTTTTCAGAAGGATCAACCTTAATTCGACACCAAGCTTCTCCTGTTTCCATGATCCAGTAATGCACCCTTTCTGTTGTGCACAATTCTTCTAAGGATTTCAAAATTACTATGATTTAGCTAAACCTCAGCCATGTCAGCAATACCACTACCATCCTTGTTTCACACACATAATTAAAAGACACGGTTTAGGGCAGATGCTGAACACTCTTCCTTGCACACTAAGAAAGGCTGGTACACAGGAGAAAAGCAAACTGTGATTAAAGCAGGTCAGTAAATCAAAGATTGGAGTAGACTAAGATTCAGGAGCTTCCACTCTCCAGGCTCACATATAGTTTTGTTCATATTCATCAAGAAGAGGCACAACACTTCAGCATAGTCCCAGGTTTTACAGAACTACTCCCAGAGCTTTTCTTCACTGCCAAAAAAAAACCCAAACCAGTTTGATCTTCTTTGTGTAACTGGCATGTATCAGCTCTCCCAAGGTAGAGACACCTAGGTTTTACCATAAAATAAACCTAGCTTGGTTGACCATCTGCTTTCAGATGGGATTCACCTGGTGTTAAGATGGTCTAAACCACACTGCCTTCACTGCGGGCTTTTTTATCTTAGGAGAGGTGACACATACTGGTCACATGGTAAAAAACCTGCAGTTTGATTAGTAATGAAATCAAGTTTTGAGGCTCAGTTAGAAAGAAAAGGGACTCTATTCATTGAATATAGGGAAAGATAAAACTTCCAAGAGATAGCATCAAGGTCCATTAACTGCCCTCCAGTTCTATTCATCACTTTTATGTAACACACTACACCTTCAAAGTATCGCAATACTTTTTATTCCTATCTACAAAACACTCAAAAAATATAGATAAAAATAGGTATTTACCACAAGAGGGTGCCAGAAACTCAAATATACTGCAGCTCAGCAGCCTCCAGCCCTAAGCATCATCACCAGGGCCCAGCCACATCTCACAGCTGGGCTCTTTAGTTTGCTTATGTGCAGTCACCAGCATTTTTGTTACCTCACTATATAGCTGCAAAAATTTCAGCCACTAAGGATTCACTTGACATAAGCACTGCAAATATCAGCTTTAACACCTCCCTGGAAGTTACACTGCCCACTCTGTCTGCAGAGGAGACAGTGCTATGTGATACCAAGATCAGGGCACCTCTCTCTTCTACCCTGTCACTGGCTTCCCATTTTTATATGCAGAGTATTTCTGCTTTCCAATCTTTTAGAGGTGGATGAAAGAAAACTAATGTCTCAAGAAAGAAAACTAATAATCTCAAGATCCATCCACTCCTCCAAAAGTATGGAAAACATATGAAAATCAACACAAGAATATAGCTTGCATGATTTATTAATAAATTAACCAAACCTGATTTTGGTGTGGATAAACTTACTTGGTGCATATGGTGTATTTTATTAAAGCCCAGGACTAACACAGGTATCTCACCCTGGCTAATACTTTAAAATACTAGGGTCTGATTCACCAAATTCATCAAATTCAGTTAGCATAGGGTCAGAACTGCTTAGAAGAGGCAGACAGAGCAACACAGATAAATTCTGTTGAATACTTCAATAAAGTAACTATAACTGTTAACTATTTCATGGAACTGTTCCATCAAGCCATTTGCAGTGTTTTCTAAGAATATACATGTTTCACTCTTCTGTAGCATGTTTCAAGGAAAATCCAAAGAATTTTAAGTAGTTAGGCTGACTTTAAAAAGAGAGAAACTACAGATCTCTGATGCAAAAAGTAGTGTCACAAATGCACAAAGAAGGAAAAAACACCACAGAGTTCATATTCTCAGAAAATTCCCAGAGCATCTCAAGTACCAGAGCTTGTATGTTTTGCCCTAAGGAGCTACACCATTGTTCATGGACATAGACAATAAACATTCCAGATAAAATCTGGTCAGTCTGGGAAACTGATCAAAGAAGGATTTCAAATGAAGCCAAACGTACTGTGAGAAACATGTATTATATTGACAGGTAAGCGTCTTGATCCTGAAGACAAATACTCAGAAATTCTGATATGTACTTGCACATAACCCAATGACATATCTACAGTGAGTCAGGTAATTTATGGTACTTTGGCTGCATTGTCCAAAGCTACCAATATTCTAAATGAGATCTGCATTTTTTTTCTAGCAAGGTTTCCAAGCACAAGGCATAGTGTAACAGCAAAGGAACTAGTCTTATAAAGTAGGGAACAGTAACCCCCCAGAACATGTTAGTTCCAAGATAAGTCAGGGAGGATTCTATCCTTTCCACGCAATGACTGTCTAATATCCTGTATTTAATGAAACAATGAACATCGTAGTCCAGAGAAGATTTAACTTCATCATAAAAACCATCCTTTAAGGCAGAGAATCCAGAGGCTTAACAGTAAAGAGCTACAAGCAAGTGGCAAGGAAAATTTACCTATATAATGACTAAAAATGCAACTAAGGAATTCAGTCTCTGGCGCAACAAATCAGGCATTTTTCAACATCTCTGAAATTCGCTTGAACTACTTCCTTACATGAAGAAAAAAATGCAGCTACACAGTAGACTCAATGCGAAGTGGGAATAACAAAGCTTTAGAAAGAAAATAAGTAAGACTTGGGCTTTAGCACTCTGCTTGCTTCCCTACTAAACCACATGAGAGAACATCACCAAGTGTAACAGACGTTGAAACACAAATGCACTCTGCTCACCTTGTCATCTCTCCTTCCTCAGCCTCTTATATTAAATTACTACGCAACCTGGTTTTAGCATAGTGAGTCTTCCAGTGTTATAAAACAAACAAAAGAATCCCACATCCAGAATCCACTCTGCTTATCTGATCTCCATGACTGTACTACCAGTATGGTACCAACTCAACAGCTCAGCAATTAACTTTAACAATTTCAAGCCTTTTAGGATTCCAAGACCAGCTACATCCTGACTTCCAGGCGACGGTATTCTCAGCCTCTACACATAACTGTACAGATAATTAGGTACCATTTTGGGTCTCAAACTGAGCAGCTTGGAAAAATTTAGGCATATTTATCTAAACCCACAACACCACTGCCAACTACTGTTCAAGAATGTCAATTTCTCTCACAGTGGGAGTTAAGGCTAAATGGAATGCCAGAGGACCGGACTGCTGGCTCAGCCAAGCCTTGCAACATACACTGTCCAAGCATTCAGCATCAAAGAAATACTGATACCCATGAAAAATTGGCTATTCTGCTCTACAGGCTACACCATTATCTTGCTTTTCCCTTTCTTTTACTATAAGGGATAGCACAGAGTGATGAGATCTTTCTTTCTGTATATTTTATAGTAAAGACATCCGTAAAGGCCCAAGGAACATGATTTCTAAACAAAAATGAGTATTTCAAAATGTCTGGTAGAAGAGTTTATTGCCCAATTCTATCTAGTAAATGATTTCATTTGAGCTGCAACACTCCCCCTCTCCCCACAGTGCTTGAGGCAATATATTAATTCATGAGAATGAGAAAATTAAGCTAAGAAAAACAGATAACAAGCCAAAAGATATCTGACACTCCCTTTTAGCATCTAAACTAACTAGATTTGTAATAGGAAACATGACAGGACCCAAACATAGACATGTTAAGCAAGGCAGTGCTACTACTGGTAGCCTTATGTTGAATGCTTGACAGTAAGTAAACATCTTCAGTGGTAGAAAGTAAATATTTTTTTAAATTCTCTAAATATTTAGTGTGCAACAGAGACAACTTTTTATGCACACTGCTAACAGCGTCAAAACCGCAACGGCTGCATGAGAGAGGCACTTAGATTTTGCTTGACTAATAAAGACATTTTCATTGATTTTATTCCAAAATTGTCCCCTTAAGACTTCACCTACTGTGCTCCATATTCTTCAATGACACCTTTTCTTTCTGGCCAAAGCTGCAAAATTCTCTCAAATCCCATCCAAGCCAAGAGAATTTGAGAGCACTGAAGCTTCCCAACCAGAGTTCTGGATGAGGAATGTGCAACCAGCGTAAGACATATACTAGGTGGTGAGGATGCGGACATCTGTCATAAGCAGGCACCCACAGCCCTGGACAGACAGAACCTCCCTCTGTCTGCACACAACCTGGGGAAGGAGGAAAGTTAATACCCAAGCATAGCTGCTCCCGGAGCGTGTGGAGGGGGTAAATATTAGTGTGGTTTGCTTTAGCTGAACTGGAGCATTACCTCACACACCTGAAGCAAGGCAGACCACCAGAGCTGCCCTTCAAACAAACTACCACCAATGAAGTCACGACAGGAACCAAAAAGGGTGCAATTAATTTGCCAGCACTTTTACGTACAGTGTGACAGAATCCAGCAGGAGAGGTGTTAACTGACCATTGTCACCCACCTTCAAACCACCTCCCTCTTCATCACAGCCCTCATAAAATAGTCCCTGAGGTGAAAAGTTAACTTTGCAGCCCAGGTATCCTACCTTATCTCAAACTCTTCCTGATCTGGAAAGCAGCACAAGTATGTTCTATGTTCACTACGTTCTTCACAGACAATGCCTCTCAACACTCCCTGCTGCACACAGTAGGAGTTACCATTCCCATTTTTCACAATGGAGACAGTGACTGAGTGACTTGCTCTATGTCTCTAATTTTACCACGAGATGCTCTGACTGCATTCATGAGGCTCATTAAAAAGCACAACTTTTCCATTTCCAAACAACGAGCCTTATTTTGCAGTAAAACACTCCACTAAACAAATGTATTTTTTAGAAGGGCGCAACGGGAGGATACTATATCCCACTGAAGAGAACTTGAATGCTTTCCAGGCAACCACATTCGCCAACTAACCATATTTCCTTCTCAGAAACCTCTAGGCAGCTGCCTTGTAGACCACTCAAGTGGCTTATGGATCAGTCATGGGTTGTTTCAGGATTCCCCATGCTAAAAGCACTCACAGGAAGCATAAGGAATGGACTACAGTGCGTGTACCTCAAACTACGACTGATGAAAGCACATAGCCAATACAAAACTGCCCAGCAAGCCTGCTCTGAGTGTGGTAACTTGGCCCAGGAGATTTGTGCTGTCTAGGGTATAAATTTAATGTAATTCATTTCTGTTTCAGTTTAGCTCAACCATGTGCTCTACAAACTCAGCCTCTTCAGCCCAAAATAAAAGGATCAACAGAGAGGTTCACAGCAATTTGTCCAACATGGCTGGATTTGAACAACTGCACATAAAAGCAGACTTCGCTCTATTTTCTTCCCCACTGCTGGAGCAGCCAGACCTTTCACCTCCGGCTGGCTGCAGGGGTGCCCTCTGCAGCCACCTGAAGGGTTTTACAAAACCCCATTGGTATGACACACACAGGAGTCTGAGACAGTGGTGCGACGAGAGCACTGCCGCTAACTCTGAGGCAGGCAGAGTTTGCAATGAAACACAAGTAACGTTCATCATGAGCAAGCCAGTGCAGGTGACTGGAAATCCACACTCCATGCAGCTGCATCCTCCTTCCCTGTGGCTCTCCCATTCATTTCAGGTGACAATTCAGAAATAGCTTAAGTTTTTAATACAGCTCCTGAGCACACACTCAAGCCAACAAAGTTACATTTCTCTTTCACCCTCCCCATTCAGTTTTGGATAATGCTTGTACTACATCCATCATTGCTTTGCCCTTTTATGCTGTGGGTTCAAGGCTCTTTCTCCGTAACAGTTTTAAGGCAGAGACAACGTTTTGGTCTAACTGGCACTCTACAAAACACAGCTGACACATAAATCGCCTTCTTTCTTTCCGACTGTGCTTTGTTAGTGGGTTTTTCCCCCTGTTCAAGCGCTTTATGGCGTTTCAGAGACCCTAAACCGAAAGGGGCCTGGCCTATCCAGCTCCTCCACCCATAGCCGCCCTCGCTGCCGGGCGCAGTCTGCCCCGCATCACCTCAAGCTGCCGCACAGGGCAGGACGCCAAGCCACAAAACCGACTGGGCCAGACGCGCAGCTCCGCCGGTGCCACCGGGCACTGGGGGGTGCCCGCATCGCCGGGAGGCGCACACCCGCTAAAGCGGTGCCGGGCCGGGGCACCGCTTCCCCCGCGCCTCGGGCGCTGCGCTCTGCGGCGAGGGACGGGCTCATGGCGCCGGGGCTGAGGCGGCGCGAGCCGGCCCCTCACGAGTGACCGTTACGACAGGCGCGGGCGCGGCGCGCGCGGGCGGCGGTTAGCGGCCGGGGCGCGGAGGGAGGCGGCGGCGGCACCGGGAGGCTCGGGGCGGTGTGAACAGAGGCGCGCCGGTCTCCCTCCCTTCACCCTTTCCCTCCATGGGGCGGCGGACGACCCCGCTCCGCTCCACCCCGTCCCGTCCGTTCCCCGCCGCCCCCTGCCCGAGCCGAGCGGGCCGAACGCCGGCCCCGCTCACCTGGCTGGGCTGCTCCGCTTGCTCCGAGGAGGCCATCTTCCCAGGCCGGCCTAATCCATCCCCGAGCAACCGATGTAACGCCCTCGCCGCCGTTTACCCCGCCCGCGCCCCGCCACCGGCTGGCGCTGCAAGGCGGGACGAGTCGAACGCCGAGGCACCGATGCGCTCCCGCGGACGGCCACTCGTGCAGTGAGTTACCGGTCTCTGCGGCGCGGTGTGCGCTGCCGCCTTCGGCCCTGCCTGACGGGAAAGAGTTCCTGCCTGGAAAAGCCAGCTTGTTCCCGCATGGCATTGCCATGCCACGGCTGCCAGGAGGCTGGAAGCACAGGGAGCACGGGTCCGACAGCGCAGGGCTGCCCTGAGGGACACCTTGCGCTGTGGCGGCTCCGGGGCTACTCCAGGGATTAACTGCGACTTTTCCATTGATAATTCCACACGGCGCACGCCGCTCAGAAGGGAATGTGTTACTGCAGCGCGCATGGGCACGCTCGCGCGGTTAGAATCACAGACTCAGCTAGGCTGGAAAAGACCTTTAACATCATCAGGTCCAGATTAAACCGCTGCCGACACTGGGCTTTCCGTAACCTCCCTCCACATCGCCTTTATGGAGACGCGGTGAGCCTCGAGGGAAAGCTCCGCTTCCCGGCGCTGTGCCTACCCCGCAGCCCTTCGCTGGGCCCCCTACGTCCCGGCGCTCCCCGCGGCCAGTCCCGTCGCGCCCCGCGTCCGCAGTGTTTGTTAGGGCTGCGGCCATGGCGGGGCCGCTGAAGCGGTGCCTGGTGCTGCGGAGGGACGGGCGGCAGCAGCACGGCGTGGCCGCCTCCTGCCTGCGGGAGCTGCGCGACAAAGGTGAGCGGGGACTCCCGCCGGGAAGCGGCGGAGCGGGGCTGCGGGTGGCGGTTCCGCTGGGAGAGCGAAGGGAAGCGGGAGCAAGCGCCGGGAAGCGCGCCCGCCGAGGTTTGCATCGGGAATATGGATTTATGGAGGGCAAAGTCGTGTGTACGCGCTGATGTGTAGCACCGTATGGAGACGGGTCCTGTATTACCGGGAGATGCTTGTGTCCTGTGACAGGTAACAAAACAGCAGCACATACATCAGAGTGTGTGTTTATATATAACATATATATATGCATACATATATATGTAAATATATATGTATATATACACATATGTATATTCTTATATATAAAAATAGATATCAGAATATATATCAGAATTTTATATTTATCAGAATTACAGAATCACAGAGTGGTTTGGGTTGGAAGGGACCTTAAAGCTCACCTAGTCCCAACCCCCTGCCACAGCCAGGGACACCTTCCACTAGAGCAGCTTGCTCCAGGCCCCTGTGTCCAACCTTGAACAGTGCCAGGGATGGGGCAGCCACAGCTTCATATTTAATATTCGCTATAAGGATTTTCTCTGTGTTGCAGCTATTGGCATTCTGGCTATTGACAAGGACAGGGAGCCCATCACCTTAGTACTGGCAGAAGATGGCACCATTGTGGATGATGAAGATTACTTTTTGTGTTTGCCACCAGATACCAAGTTTGTGGCACTGGCCAGCAACGAAAAATGGTCCAGCAGAAGCTCAGGTACTCTGGCTGAGGGGAGCATAGAAGGGGAGGGGGACTGGAGTACACCTAGTGAAATGAAGCTGTCTCAGGTGGATCAGGAATGACCCATGAAGCTGATGGCTCTTGTGTCAGACAGTGGAACAACCTGGCTCTCTGAGTCTATGGACGAAGTGGACAGTGGTGCAGAGAAGTGGAAGCAGCTAGCTAGGCAACTGAAGGATGACCTGTCCAATATCATCTTGATGTCTGAAGAAGACCTCCAGGTACAGTGGGAAAAATTCTCATTCCTGTCTTTTATCTATTTATGTCAGTAGCTGGCAGAGAACAGAATAAGCAGCAAGATCTCAAGCTGGTTTCAGCTGCTGTTGTTTGGCTGTGGTGCTAAGGTCAAATTTCTCCTCGAGGGGAAACACACACCAGTGTCTGAGGAGGATGCTTTTCATCACTGGTTGTCTCCCACAGCATGTCTTTCCAGTTCTGGCACTGAGAGCGCAAAAAGCCAGGATTTGGCCAAATGGCAACTGAGCAGGCTCCGTCCTTAAAACCAGCTTCCCAAAGGCCAGCTTTCCTTTGTGTATTCCCATGTACTCCTAAGAAGTAGTACTTTGATTGCCAGGAGTTGCCAGGATTTCTGTTAAAAATCCATACCTTTCTTGATGCCTTTTGGCTTCTGGTAAAGACTGGTGGAGTGCTCTTACATTCTAATGAGGCTGACATGCTTTGATAAGAAACCTTTTGAAAGATGCTGGGTTTTCTGAAGGTAGAGGCTTGCTATCTATTCTGTAATCAGTGTAATGGAATGAGTTACTCAATCCCTGTAACTAGAGCACTCTCCTTGTTTTAAGGTACTTATTGATGTACCATGTTCAGACCTGGCAGAAGAACTTGCCCAGAGTCAAACCAAAATCCAAGTGTTGCAGGACACTCTACAGCAGGTGCTGGACAGACGAGAAGAAGAACGCCAGTCAAGACAGCTCCTGGAACTCTACTTAAAGGCCTTGAAAAATGAAGACAGTATCTTAAGCAAAGTAACAGGTAAGGAGCAATTAGGATGCTAGAGAAGGAGCTTCTCACAGATGCCTGAAATGGTCGAGTGGAATAAGACAGAGTGAAGGCCTGCAATCACTCACTTGCTTAGCAGCTATTACTGTGGTTAAGGTAATAGCTGATATAGAAGAATTCCCTGCCTGGGAGACAGCAGTCCTCCTCTCACTGCAGTGTTACACTCCTCATAGTGCCTGAAAGCAGAATGCTGGAAGAAAAGCTTAAGTCATGCAGCTATCCTTAAGTGAGAGAATGCATGCAGACAGAATGCATGTCATTAATTTTAAAGCAGGCCAGGCCACTCTTCCTGTCCTCTGTTTGTCATGGGTTATAATGATTCTGCTACTTTTCAGAATCTGAGACTGTACCAAGAAAGGAGATGGATGTGGTTGACACGGGTACCAGCAGTACCAGCACCTCAGCCAGAACAGTGCTCAGTGATCAGATCCTTACTGCTCTGAAAGAGAAACCTGCCCCAGAGCTCTGCTTGGACAGTCAAGATCTCGAGGTGAGTGAGAATGACAAAACTATAGCCTGGCAAATCTCTCCCTCTGGAAAGAGAGGTGATAGGACAAGCTGTCTTCACTTCTGCAGGCTTTAATGTCAATATATCTCAGTCTCAGAGCAGTGAGATTTAATCTCTCTTCTTCAGTAACTCTACCCCCTGCTTGGAGCTCCTCTGTAAGAGCCAGCTGATGCTATTCCAAGTCCTTTGAAAAGCCACAAAATAATTCTGGTTTTAATATCTACCAAATCATACTCAGCCAGTGTTTCAGCTGTCTTACCAGCAAGCTGGGGTTCTTTTATTTTTGTATGCAGATACATCTTTATATATCCCAAACCAAAATAAAAACCTCCTCATTTTAAAAAATAATGTAAATAAACCCAGAGCTTGGAAAGGAAAGTCTAGGTAAACTTTAATCATTAGTGTGTTCTTTCTAACATTATGAACTTACTACTCTGGCCTTTCCCTGCTGTACAAACTAAGTAATTGCTTCTGTTCCTCTGTAAATCTGACTATAGCTACAGGCTCTGGGTGTTGCTAGAATATTGAAAACCTGCTAGCCTATGGGATGGATGATGAAAGGTGGGAACATCCTCAGTACCAACTGTCAGTACTAAGCAGGTGTCTCTGCTGCTGTTCTGAGTGTGGGCTGAGGGGTTAGTGCTGGAGCATCAGTAGAAAAGACTTTTGGAAATCTTGTCTTGCTGCAGCTGGTCTTGAAAGAAGACACTCAAGCCCTGGCCTTGGCTCTGAGATGGGACAAGCAGAAAGCTGAAGCTCTGCAGCAAGCCTGTGATCAGGAGCTTTCCAAGCGTCTACAACAAGTGCAGACTTTGCATTCCCTAAGGAGCACATCAAAGGGCAAGAAAACACTACCCCTGGGAGACTGGGTTAGTTCAAAACGCAAAAAATAGACTGTGGTGCTGCTTGCAGTATCTTCTTTTTTTGTATTAGACTCAATACAAGCAAAGATGTGTCCTGGGAGCCATAGTCTGCTGGTCATGCTGTGGTCATAGACAGCTAAAATCTGGACATTGTCCTGAGGCTTAAACTCCCGTGATGATTCAAATCATGTGTAACCAAAGGGATTTTGACTTTTTGCAGAGAACTATAACAATGGGATTGCTAAACACAGCATGTAAAAGCTTAGCTTTGAATACCTGGTTGGGAGCCAGCAGCTTCCATCTGATAATGACGGATCTGGCTTTTGAAGCCCCGGGCAGTTTGCTTACTTTGTCCTCCCACCATTTCCAGTGTAAAGGTTGGAAGAACTCTGGAGAAGATGCTTCAAGGCAGTTAATGAACAGGGCAGAGGGGTTAGCCAGCTGCTCTCTGGCTTTAAGCTCCAGCCTAGGATCAAGGAACTTGAATTTTCATGCTCATTTCGTCAGCTAAAGTCAGTTCAAAGTCTTCTAACTTCTGTGCTTTTTCTGTAACGAGCTCCTGCCTCCTGGGTGCCGTGTGTAAGCACTAACTTGTAAAACACAGCAAAGGTGGAAATACTCGCTTTGTAAGGCTGTGGGGCAGAAGATTTGGGTTTGGTCTGCCTGTATTACTCTCCTAATCATTAGTGTTAGTATCCTGATGCTTTTGTATTAAGTGGCTTATTTTTAAATTTGTTGAAGTCTTTCTAATACCATTAAAACCTTTTTACCTTACTGTTGGACTAGGTTTGATATTTCCACCAGCTGCTGTGATTAATGAAGGTGCTGATAAGCCTATTCTATAGCCTTGTATTGCCTTAAGGCTAGAAGAAAGAGGAATTAAATACAGAAGTACTCTGTATTTAACCTGCCCGAAGTGTTTAGGTAGAATGCACGTTCATAGTGGTGACCCTGTACCAGAGCTCTCAGCTGGCTGTTCTTTTGTGAGAATTGATGTATAGGAAAGAAATCCAGAAAGTCAGCTAGAACTTTGGAGGAAGTTTTAGTAGGTACAAGTGTTTTCTAGTATCATGCAAACCCCTGTGACTTAACATAACCTTAAATGGTACTGGGTACCAGCTGGTGAGTATTCCTGCAGCAGGGCATTCAGATGAAATCATTGCATGTAGACATCCCAGTTGAATTATGGCACACTCAAAGTTAGACTGCCAGGGTAACTAATAAATATTTAATGCCTTCGAGCAGGTAAGCAAAAATACTCAGGGTGACTTCAGGTGAAGCGACCCACATGGGTGTTGACTAGACTTAGAGGGGAAGCCTGCAGTCAACTTTTTGGTCAGTCTGTTTTGCTAAGGCAATGGCTTTTTACATAATACCCTTCTGGCTTGCACCATTATAAGCCACGGCAGGGAAAAAGGTTTCCTGCTGCTTTAAGTAGCTACTTATTACAAGTTTCTGTTCAAGTCTTTCTGAAATAGCATAGATGGCTGTGCATTAACAGAACTTTGGAGGCATGCTCAGTCACACTCAAAGCTAATTACACTGCCCACCAATTGAAACAGCACGCAGTGAACAGCCTAGCTGTCAGCAAGCTTTTTCTGTGAGCTTATGTCTCACCTTGTGATCACCACACTCTCCATTATGAACCAGTTTTTCGGTCTTGCTCAAAGCTGCAACGCTTTTGCTTCTTTCAAGCTCAACTTGGCAACTGAAATTTTATTCCTTAAGCTATATAAGAGGAAAGAAGTGTTCTACCTGTGGCTTTTTCACATCTACTTAAAATAACAGATAGCATAATTACTTCAATCCTGTGTGTATTAGGAATATTTAACTCACCTACTTCCAGGCAAACACTGAGATGGAGACACAGAGACCATGCTGATCATTCCTGTAGGAAGGCAGCGATGGTCCTTCCAGTCTAGCCTTAAGGGAAAAACAAATGGAGGGGTTTCGTATCTTATGCATATTTTAGACTGTCTTTGGCAAGCATACACTTGCTTGATAACGTTTGCCCACAAAACAGCTTAAGCAGCCTTCTCATTTCACTTGGCTGTATCTGTCTAACACCTTAGGTCTTGAAATCTGCTGCTTTTCTGCTTTTGCATCAGCAGCACTTGGTAAGGCTCTGATAGTACTGCAGAGAACAATGGAGGTACATTTCTGACCACCACTCCAGAGCCACATTACCACAGTAAAGTTAGAAATGTAATACAACTTATTGAAAGCACAGTCCACTGGCAGTGTCACAGGTGAGAAATGACACAAAACATGTTTTAATTGTCAAGACAACAAGTGAGAAATATGGCAATTAACCAGAAATAAAATACATTAAGCAAAAATGGAAACAAGAAAGAAATCAAACAATTACTAGAGAAACCAAGGAGGAGCAAGGAGGCCATTGCGCATACTGAGGTATTCTGGTCAGTGAGAATGTTCTGCTTTAAACTCTAAAGGATTTTCTTTTTAATAACAGTAATTCATCTTTTTGTGAGCAGCTGCAAAAGGCATTTTGGCTGTAAGCTTTACTGAATTCTGACAGACTTTCCAGTTTTGGAACAACAAAAAAGTCCCACTAATTGTGTTCACCTAAAAGCCTAAACATTCATTACCATTGCTAACTTGCAAGAGGAATCTCTAGTAGGATAACTGGTCCCTCTAGGATAGTAAGAGAAAATGACCAGAGTCATTACTCGAAAAGTAAGTCATGCCATGTTCTAATCTTCACTTTCAGTCACGGCTGCTTCATGTTCCCCAGTTCTTCCTTCCTTAACTGCACTGGACTTCTTTTTCTTCCTCTCCTTTTGCTCCATGTTAGTTAACGCAAGCTCTTCACTCTTCTTGGTGATATACTTGAGCTGTGAACAGTAAATGAATCAGTTACCTACTGAGGAAGTTCATTTATTCCATAGAAATCAGAAATATTTAAGAGAAACTAACAAGGCAAAATCTTACTCCAAAGAAGACAGACTCCAAAAAGGCTGACAAACGTCTATTAGTTTTAATTCTTACACAAAGCCCTCAGTCTAAGCTGGACATCCTCAAATACTGAAATGCCCTGGAAAGGGTTTATTATGATACATCTATGTCTAGAACCAAGAAAGCAACAGTAGCAGTTACTCAAAGAGTTGTAGCTTGCTGGGATATAACCTGAGTACAAAAACACTGCAAGATTTGTGTGCACCCACTTGACGCAAAGAGCACACAATTGTTAAGAACACAAAATTCAGCTCCAGCTTTTACTGTGCCTTCTCAGGGAGGTTCATGTTGTATAGTTCAAATCACATGTAGAACAAAAAACTCTCCTCAAACAAATTTAAAATTAGTATTGGACATATTCTTCATGGAAGGACTTGCAGGTATGTCATAACAGATCAGTGAATTTAAGTCAATGAACATCATACAGAGCAGCACATGAGAGCATACAATACGGTGAATCATCCCTGTATTAATGTTATGAAACTTGGTACCTCAAGGTGCCTAAATCTTAAAGTACTTACTAAATACTAAAGGTATTCCTGACCTTAGGCTAAATAAAAAAAAGGAACACAACATTAGGAAAAAAAACCCAAGTGAATTACTTCCAAGACTGACAATGCTGTAATGTGTCTGTTCATTGCACTCCGTACATGGAACCTAAGCAGCCCTGTTGCAACCAGAACATTGCTGCTTGAATTGCTATCAGATCTGTATTCCCACAGTGAGGCATAGTGTCATGAAGCAAAATAAGATGAAAAGTTAAAAATCACTGGATTGTGCCCATCATCATCAATAAGCCAGTGAAATTGCTTAAGCAACAGTTGCTTCATCATCTGTAGCCTTCACTCAAATGCTGTTAGGAAATAGACAATTGTTTTAAGAGTAGTGCAAGACAAAATACAGTGAAGCTCACCAAGCAATTGCTCCTCCTAGCCAAAAGCTTCACATCTTCTGTAGTGACTGTGCTTCGTTTTGCATGCCTGCATGAAATTAAAAATACCCCTTAATGTGTTTGCCCACAGTGGTTGTAAGAGGCCTTACAGCATCTAATTCAGACCACTAACTAAAAGGGCTTGATAGGGACCCAGTAAACCAAACATGCCTATTTTTTCCAACTCTAACATGCAAAAACCTGGTTTACATGTTTGTACGTGTACATCTAAATTCCCACACTTCCTGTGTAGAAAACATGGAATTTAGCAACCACAGCTTCAAGCAGCACTGGTCCGTTCCCTCGTAACTTGCCAGTATATCACTGTGTTGACTCCTTAAAACATTCCCTTATCTCCCTGGACGAACCAGATGAAACACAGGCATGCTAGTAAGCATGTCACTCCCAAACCATCCAGTACCCCTGTGTATCAATGCATTTGACACAATAAGATACAGACACTAGTCTAAACAGTCACTTGGACCACCTAAATGAACTTCCAAGATCAGGAAGAACCTACAAGGTAATTATCTATTTCCTAACTTCACAGCCACTATTTATCAGCCAACAGAACCCCTTAAAACTTGACTTACAAAATGTATTTTACAGATTATCCAGTAACTGGAGCTGAACACAAAAAAGAAAGCCTTTGCAGCAACCAAGTGTTCCAGTACTTACCTTGCAAACACTTCAAGGTCTTTTGCAAAGCTCTCTGGAGAAACAAAGACACCACATATTTTAAAAGGCTAACTCTGAGCAGGAAGAGATAAGTAACACAGTTCTAGCTGTTACAAAGGCATTAACTACAAATTATCCAAGTTAGGAACGCGAAGTGACCATAACTTGTTATTACATGCCACTCTTGCACAGGCAGGGGGCCCACACACTATTTCCACATCCCTTTAAATGCTTTTCCCAGGTCTGAAAAACAGTTAATTCTACTCGTACTTTTAAAGATTTAATGCAAGAAACAGTGCCTCAGCAATGCCGAGCTCCAGCGCTATGTTTTTAAACATTATTTCTCCAGTAATTGCTCCTAAACAGATAGATAATGTGCAAACTTCGGTACCACACTGCTTGAAGGTGATCTCCGAAATAGCTGCAATGGTTTGTTTGCTGAATTTCATATCTTTATCTTCTGCAACCTCCTGACACAGGCAACCAACTGTGTAGTGAACCGCAGCCTTCAGCCTCTGAAAGGATCCAAGCACAGGTCAGTTCTCTGCCCGCCAGACACTGCCTCTTGTGTAAACCATTAAAACTTTTGAAACGGACACAAAAAGAAGCTGCCAGAGGGGAGACTGAGATGAGCTCTTAGGCAGAAGCTCTTCCCTGGGAGGGTGCTGAGGCGCTGGCACA
>WYDI02013993.1:0-17617 GCA_009867235.2 Psittacus erithacus | reverse complement strand
GGTTGGACACAGGGGCTTGGAGCAAGCTGCTCTAGTGGAAGGTGTCCCTGCCTGTGGCAGGGGTTGGAACTAGATGAGATTGAAGGGCCCTTCCAACCCAGAATATTTTGTGATTCTATGATCCAGCAACAGCGAACTGCAGTCCAAGCTTAGGCAAAGTATTTATGTAGACATGTAGCTCAAATGTTGTAATATTCTGTCCCATTAGCTATAAACCTGATGTACATGCCTTTGAACTGCTTCACAAGAAGATAAAGCATTGAAACAGATGTGGCCAAGCAAGCAACTACTAGTAAAGGTATCAGTATAGGCCAGCACCTACCTCTACTTATACTACATCTTCCCCACCAGTATGAGGGAAGATGAGACACCTTAACCCCAGCAAGGGAGAGGGGTGAGGAAACGGTGCTTGTACAGGCTGACAGCAGTTGCAGCTGTGCTTTAGAGATCACATTCAGGTGAAGACTAGTGCTGATTTTATGGGCACTTCTCCATTCTAGCTCCATGTGCAACAGGTTAACTTAAACTGTGTGTGACTTTACACCTGCCTGCTTGGCTATAGATTGGAGAGGATTTAGGAGAAGCCTTATGCAGCTGCCAGGGACCTTGTCTGTCAGAGATCTGTCTATTAAACCAAGATGTGACTCCAGTGTTTGCCATCTCCCAGCTGAGGCATACATCTGCCTGCATCCTAATTTGGGCATAACTGCAGTGAGCCAGGAGGATGTACTGGGCTAATGCCAGTGCTCATGCCTGGATCACATAGAGTCTAGATAGAGGCTGGGATAGTTGCTGTGCCTCTGGCCTGCAGAATCAGGCCCTGTGCACTAGTCTTGTGTAACCTTGATGTTTTGGTCTGATAGTTTTGCAGCAATCAAGTATGCTAAAGCAATTGCTTCCCTTCCTCCTGTAAGGAGAGGAAAAGGGAAGTTGCAACTATTTAAATTTCAGCAAAGGGTAAATTCGCCTATGGGTACTTTGTATAGTCCTTTCACAAGAGTGCAGGGAAAAAAGATCCCACAGTAATGGTATATGAAATGGGGGTACATGCTTAAGGACACTCTTTATCAAATCACACTTATTCACACTGAAATGAGCTTGGACGTGTACCTCATGCACTCCAAGGTAACACGTGCCTCATGAAATCATGTATTTTGTTACTGGTGTTAAAATTCCCTTTTCTCTGTGTCAAGGACACCCGTGGGAGGGAATCAAAACCTTGCAGAGATGCGTTTTCCCAGCTTGCTATTATTCCCAGAAGTTACCCTCTTCCTCTTCCTTCTGTTGTGTCTAATTCAAGAAAGCAGGTTGATCCCTTCACAAGCATCGACCTGTTTTGTAACACGAAAAAGAGTCAGTGCAATCACTTATCTCCCACGTTATCTTGCATCAAGCTGCTCTCCAAGGGTAGCCAGCCTGAATGATTCCCTTTGCTGTCCACAGAGGAGATTCACTCTTCATTCCACAGCCTCTCTGCCAAGATGCGGCTTCCAATGAGGTAATTGTTTTGACAGTTTGACAGAAAAATCCAGAAAACATTAAAAAGCAAACAGTCCTACATTTTGGGTGACTGGGAGCATTTGCAAAAGGAAGATGAGAGGTAGCCAAGCCTTCTCTTAAAACATCGAGACACCACTGAATATCCTGGTTTGATAAAAAGGCAGCATGTTACAAACCTGGGATTATTAGCTGACTATTTAAACTTCAGTGACTGTTCCATAGCTGTTGTTTTTAACTGCTGTGCTTCTGGGTTCGAATCTTCATTGCGGCACTAATTCTGTGTATAAGGGAAATACAATAATTTCAAACCTTTATAATTGTTAGTTCCATATAAGACATAGTGGCAAGGTATAAATTACTTTTCATGGAGCATCTCAGCCTTTTTAAGCTGAATCCAAGGTTCTGCCTATATTGGATCATTTATGTGGCTGTGAACAGTGAACCCTGAACCAGCTCAGACTTAGCCTGGTTTTAGTGCTCACTGCAAATGTGAGCATCAGCCTGGGCTGGCAGAGTCCCTGGGCACAAGCTGGGGTTTGTGATTTGACTTATGCAGCAGTTTTTTGCCTATAGGTTAATCACTGATCATGTCCTGCAGGTTTTGTATGTCCTCAGTGCTCACTAATATTCTGCAGGACTGGAGGCTTTGACATCTTGGGGGCTTTGCCGCTCTCAAGACAAAGCGTACTTTTCTGTATGCTATCCAAGGTAAGCACTGTTAATACCAGAGAGGGAGAAAGAAGGTATCCTTAACAATTCCTTCATTGATGAAGACTTGGATATCAATCTGGAGCTTCAGAGGCAGACCTGCGGGAGTATATGCACATCTAGAATATGCATACATGCTATTTTCATTTATAGTCTCTGACTACAGTGACCTCTGGAGTTTCCCATCTTACTGTGTGTGGGTGCAAGAAATGTGGTGAGACACCACAGACCACACCTGAGCTCAGATTTTCTTTCCAGTTCTTACAGCCACTGTTTTTAGGGACAAAGCTGTCCTGGCTGATCCTTAGTGCAACTCCATTGCTCTTAAAAATCAATACGACTAAAAAGGCTGCTACAAAGTCCCTGATATAAACTACTGCATCTGTCAGTTCTCACAGCACAAGTTGTTTGGTTTAACTCTCAGGTTCTCCACCACTTCAGGTTTTATCATATGTCTTCTTAAACCCTGCCCTTATACCTGGTAACACTAATGGTGCAGAGTTCATGTTGATTGTATCGTGATCTAATTTGCAGGTTGTTTGGATATGCATCACTGTATTTATTCTCATTATGGGATTCTAGGGCTGGGGAGCATGGCGGGTGTTTTGGGAGCACAGATATTGCTGGGTTCCTTGCAGGCTCTTTTATCATTCCGGGCTTGAAGCCAGCTCCTTCTTTGAGGCTCTGCCTTTGCTTGTTCCTTGTCCTAGACAAGGTGGGGTCTGGACCACATTACATGTACTGAAAGCCAACTTCTGTTTGCCCCAGGCTTAGAGAGCTGTGTACTGCTGTTAGCTGGGCCTTCTGGGGCTGGTAGGTTCACTTGGGTCTCTGTCTTTAGGCAGAATGAGCCCCCAGCCCTACAGCAGCTCTGCTGTACAGATGAAACTTTGGGGGCCTTATTTCTTGATTGCAGGTATCTGAGGTGATGGTCTACCTGGAACCACCAGCTTCAGAGATCAGGAAATTGTAGGTTTTCATTGGGAGGGGACTGCAGGCTCAGGCCACAAAATGAACTCATATTCCCCCACAGGTCTCCAAAGGGAAAGCTCTCTGTCAGAGCATGATGATGTGGAAAGAAGAGGTTTATCCTCTGGATGAAAAAAGACCTCACGAGACCTCCCAGTGCTCATAGCTCGACAGACCTCAAAATAATGGGCTGCTGTCCCCTCTGTGTGTCTTCACCACGTAAGGTCTTTCTACCAAGCTTTCTTCCTCCTCAGATCCGTGATGCTTTCTGCTGGAAACACATGATCAGGTGTGACTTTTTAGCTCCATGGAATTTACACCTTAACCTCTTTTTTTCTTCACATCTCTACCCAAGTTATTCCTATTCCTTATCTCCAAATGGGACCGCTCCCCTTAACGGCAATTCTCATGATAAAAGAGCTCATGCTGGATATTTTTAGGAATAATTGAGCAAGATATGCTGGAAAAGGCAGGGCAAGGAGATACCACTTTTTCTATGTCTTCCCAGGAGCGATTGCACTTGTTCCAGGAAAGGGCTGTACGTACTCACCCTGCTGACTTTGCCAAGAGCAGGCATATCTTTCCAAAGAGGGTTGGCAGAGTGTGTACAGGCATTGAGAGAGAAACAAGTAGATCCAAGATGTTTGGCTGTCTTCCTTCATGCTGCCAATGATTTCACACCGTTCTGCATGGATTTCAATGTGAATGCTTTGGTATAGGCAATAAAATAACAAAGCAGGGAACTGATGTGAGGGTTCAATCATGATGGACCAGGATGCTGCAGGCTTTGTGGCACTTTAAAATGGTGAAAGGTGCTGCCAAGCTAAGGAGTATTTTTCTTACTTTTTTATATTTCACTTAGGAAAGCTCTTTTTAAAAACTCATTGACTTTAAAGCTTTGGTGCATGTAGTGACAAACTGCAGAGGGTTTGTTTGCAAATGGACTTGTCTTGAGGAGTACTGGGCTCTACCTGGTAGCGCCTGTCTCAGCCACGTTTGGAAGTCAAACAAGGCAGAAAGGATGTTACCCTGGATGTTAGCTGTGCCACTCACCTAGACATACCTCAGTCACAACTAAGTCTAGAAGACTTGTGCCTTTGCTGTGTAAAATAGGTCTGGTCCCTGGCCACAGACACTGGAACTAATTTCTATTCTTGCTGTGAGTCTTGCAAGTACATCAGTAGCTAAAGGAGTATGGAGATTAAATGGACTGAACCGTTCTCAGGGCATAAACTGAAGGCTCAGGGGTTGGCTGTGCAGCTCTGACTCGTGCATGCCCCACGAACAGACTAGTTTCCTGAGACATGACTCAGTTAATAATTGGATGGTGCTGTGTTTCTGGCTGTGCTCAAATATAAAACTACTGCTCTGCTACGACTGCTTGTGGTCATTAAAAGACCCCACAAGCACGTTTTGCAAGAGCGTGGATGTTGGTCCCTGTGTTCTGGCTGGATTCCCAAGTTTCTTTGCCGGAATTCCCACTGCATTTTCAACTGGATATGTTATTTCTTAGTCTACTCTTTGCAAACACAGTGCTGCAATTAATAAGGGCTGTGTTAGCACCCTCTGGATCAGCGTGTACCAGTGCTGGGTGAGGTCATCCCTTTAAGTGCAATTTTCAAAGTAACTAAGATTCTCCAAGATGTAAGTGAGATGCAAGGAGGTCTTTATTTTCATCTACCCTTGGCCATTTCAAAGACTCAAAATGCCATCTACAATAAGAGGAGTGCTATATCTTCCCTTCACTTAGTGCATTTAATGTAGCACACTTAATGTTAGAAAACCATAAACCACCAGGCTTAACACTGCTATCGCCTGGCAGGGTTTATTTCATTCTCTTATGTTATTCTCTTATGATCCAATATAGCATATGTAAACCAAGAAATATTAAAACAATCAGATTCATTTGGCTTGCTTTTAAAAAATATTTAAAGGCTTTTCTGGGTTAAAAACTGTAGCAGTAACAGTTTCTGCCTTCTGTCATAGCGTGTAAAGTTAGGGCTTCATTTGAAATAGTCAGACCTGCACCAGAAGGATCACTAACAGAGATTCTTGGCTCAGGCACTGCCGGTAGCTGGTGCTTATTCACCAAAACCTGCCGCTGAATTGATCTACACCAAGAAGTCTAAAAAGTGGCACATTTTTAAAGTAACTATGTGATTTAGGGGAGGAGTTTTTCACTAGTCTTACCGCGGGATGTGTCCTCCTAAATGACTTGTGAGGTTTTGGTAGGCATTAAACCCCTAAAACATCAGCAATATCTGTGAGGCAGCATGCCTCTGAGAAGCTTTGGAGACCATCTCCCATTTTTTTAGGAAACTAGGCCTGCTTTGGGGAAAATCAGCCTCAGTTTCTGTTTTTCATAACTATGACCCTAACTTTCATCTTCCAGCCTTACTGTGATGCATGCTCTTTTTACTTCATAGTGGCATGGGTCAGGATGAAAAGGGAAATAATCAAAGAGAAGCAGAATCGCAACTTACATTGGTGAAACTTTATCCTGTTTATTAACTCTGCTCTCTGAGCCACAGTATATTGTGCTTGGATCTTGTAACACTCCATTTTAGACAATAATAGTCAAAGTGAGTGTTTTAACCAGAGGAGGAGGGTTTTAATATAAAATGTGCCTCTCCTTTAAATTGATTGCAAATGTACTTTCCAAATATTTTACTTTGTAAAAGGAAATCTTGGAGGAATTCCAGTGACTGGTACTTTCCAGCCAACTAAATGCAGGTAATTCCCCTTTTAAAGACAGCTTGAAAGGTTTTGCAAATCCTGGCTGCATCATTGGGAGCAATGGCCACTATGAAAGAGCAAAGTTAATCCTCACAGCTCTCACTCCTGTGTGAGAGATGAAATTCCCATGGTGAACGTGAGGCAGAAGATCCTACTTGGAATTGACTGCCGGGAACACACACATGCTAGGGATGCATAGTGTAAATAACAGTGGTTACAGTTACAAAGCCTCTCCCAGAAGACTGGGGCTGCTCCTTGTCCTGGTGAGTCCCATGGAAAAGCTGCAGATGATAATAATAAGTAAATAAATAATACTAACAACAACAAAATCAAACCCAGAGAACACAAAATCTTTTATTACGTATATGACACAACTCTTCCCACACTATAATGCTTCTGTAGGTGTCCACTAACCCCAGGGTTTTGGTTGGTATAGACAGAAGACTTCAAGCGATTTGTTAAAGCTATTCAAAAATGCAGGGGAAGGGAGGAACTCAGATTTCATCCTCTGGCCCAAAAGACAAATAACTCCTCTTTGTGATCTAGGCATTCCACGAGGTGAGCAGAAAGCTGCATTTCTTTTAGCCTATAATATTTGAATCAAAGGGTAAAATGGAGGAAAATAATCCACTAAAATAATTTTCTGTAGCACCTGATTTTCACTGAGTCTCTCTAATGGTGCTGAAAGAAGCCAATTTCTCCTTCCCGAAATATTCAGCAAAGCCTTCATCAAACAGATAGTTGAATATAGGCACGATTTCCATCTTCATTAAATTAACATCAGGTATTTGAAAAATCAGTCCTTTAATAACGTATAAATATTTTCTTCTTGCGGTAACTGCCTGATTTTCCCCACAAGAACTGGTTTCTGCTGTTTGTAATAAGACCGACTTATGATGGAAGAGCTGCCAGTGCATGTACACTTGCAGAGGTGTTCTTTGATAAGACTTAATTAGCCATCTTAGTAATTTTCTACTTAATGTGTTTTTAACATTCTTCAGAGATTGAAGTGAGATATATGTGGGTTCAAGAAAACAAGCTACCTATCCATAATCTTGCCTTTATGATCATTTAAGTTGCGTTAGACTAAATGCAATATAAAACATCATTTTCCTAAACCTGCCTGTTAGTCCTGCAAAAGAAAGTGTTTTCTTTAATTTTCACTCTACCATCTCTACCAAATATGTATTTAAAAAAAAAGTTGGTTAGAATCATAGAATCATAGAATAGTGAGGGTTGGAAAGGACCTGAAGATCATCCAGTTCCAAACCCCCTGCCATGGGCAGGGACACCTCACACTAAACCATGTCACCCAAGGCTCCGTCCAAACTGGCCTTGAACACCACATGTTGTTGAGTGAATGTATAGTTTTAAAATAAGCTTTAATCTCTCTCTTTAAAAGCATGTTTTAAATCTCTCACTTAAATCAGTGATAATTTTTATTTTGATGGGATGGCCATTCTGAAACAGATACATCCACAAAAAGTGTTTTCTTGTGACTTCAAGAGGCTCATGCGCTGAGCCACTGTCTACAGCAAGTCAAGGAAACCAGTTTTCTATCTGAAAGCAGTTATCAACATCAGTGTCTCCACACAGAGCATGGTAATTTCACACATTCGCCCTCTCAGGATATAGTGTGACATGTCGACTTCATACATCTTTTTGCTGCTGGGAGAAACAGGGGAGACGAGTATAAAAGCAAGTGGAACAAAACCAAACAACTGCTGGGAACTGTTAGACCTGTGTGCTGGGGCTGTGTGCCTGGCCCCTGCTGACTTCTCCCCTCAACCAAATCATTATGTTTCAATAAGAGTTTCCAGTTCACACTTGCTTGTGGTTTATGCAGAAGAAAATAGTGTCTGATTACAAACACAAGACATTAATTCTCACACAGGTTCTGCATTTGCTCTGGGTGTGGGTGGGTAGGTTTAGAAAACAAATCCATTTGTACCAGAGAATACACTTTTTATGTTCTATTTTAAAGACAGAGCCCAAGCACTATGTTTTCATATTTTTCAAAGACTTCCCTGCCATAGGAAAAGGTTCATTAATAAGAACTGGTGTCACCAGCAAGAAACAGACAACAGTTTTGAGAGCGTCATGCAAGCCTTGGAGGCAATGGCTTGTATTCATGGGCTGCCATTCCTCTGTTCCCTGTCACCCTCTTCACGTCTGTTTGATGGAGGTGAAAAATATAATGAGTCTGATGGATTCATCCTCCTGAGTGAATTGCTCATTGCTCTCCTGGCAGATGCTTTCATCTCAGATCTGCTTGCCAGCCTACTCTCCAACTCAGCAAGCTTCAGCAGCACATAGAACTATAGGCTTTATTAAACTATCTTTATTCAAGTGCATGTTATGATAATGAAATCAGTTATTGAGGGAACTTCTTCCCTAATTACTTCAATTGCTTTTACATGGTAAGGCTGCATTAGTAGTACCTATCTCATTAAAGTTCTTAATAGGGATGACTGAGGTAGATAGTAAACACCTGCTGCTCTTCATGTTGCCTTGATATACCCCATGCCCTTCACCTATCTCTGTCACTAGGAGCAAGAGTCCTGATGAAAACCATGGATTGCCTTTTAACGTGCTGCCTGGTGATGCTTGCTCAAGGGATCTATTACAAGGTATGAAGTATCAGTATATTTGTATTTCTCTACAGGTCCTTAAATGTGCTATGCCCAGTCACATTAATGAATCACTAAAGATAGCTTTGCATATTCCCTCTCAGGTTTTGGATTTGCCAGGCCTGTGTAGCATGGATATTTGTTTTCTTTGACCAGAAGTCAATCCTCTTTTGCCGTGATTCTATTTTCTGCCCGTTTCTTTAGTATTGCCCATCTCCCTGTAAACTTTGTACGCAGGACACGAGGGGAATCACTGATTTCTCTTTTTATTTGTCTGTAATAGATATCAACACTAAAATTCCCTGAAGCTGACTCAGAGAGAGCAGGAGAGTCTTAGAGAGGCAGCTCTGTGTCTGGAGCCCCAGGATGGTATTCATGGTCTGCTCTTCAAATCAGACACTAATTTTCTAGTGTTCACCCCTGAACTGGAAAGAGCTCCTGAAGAAAAGAGCTAAAGTGTTCTGTGAGAGCAATGGTAGGTGGAAATAGGTAATGGTTGCTTACATATACATAGTAATATCCTTTATAGTATTTTTACCAGAAGAAATTTAAATAGGTCTTGTTTTCCTTTCTTCAAATGATAAATGAGAATAATGTCAGGTTAACAGCTGCAGGACCTGTTCTACTGCAGATATTCCTGCAAAGCCTCTGTTAGCTACCTCACCAGGAGCAGTGTGTGCATATAATGATAATAAAACCTCTAAAACCTACCATAATTTGCTTTTCCCCTCATTATGCACACACATGTACCATTGGCACTACTGGAAATTGTGCATGTTATTGAAACAAGGGAACTTTCTGTACGTCTGTGTGTGATTATAAATGGGGGAGGGATTCATGTTAAAGGGAAAATATACTCATTTAAATAGGAAGCAACTGCCCAATCTCTTCTGATGTAATCTAAAGCATTAATTATACACTTATCAAAATGGTAAATTGGAGTCTGTATAAATTAAAATACTTTAAATTGATTTTTTTGAAGGCTTTCTTGGAAGATGTTTTATAGATACAGGAGAACCTGATTATAGAAAACAGAACTTGTTTCTCAATATGTTTTATATCGTTTCAAATATCCAAAAAGGCTACATTTTTTTGGTCATTTCAGCTTTTAGGTTGTAATAGCAAGTTATAGAAATATTCTGTAGCAAGTCTCATCTGTTGGCCAAACAGGAACTCAAATGATTATTAGGCGAGTTACGTAGTTTTTCAGTAGCTGTTGATGTAAAAACAAGATATTCCAAAATGAAAAATCATAATTGGAGACAAAACTAACAAGTAATGGTGTTTATCAGAGCAGTGAAATTTTACCTATTGTAATATTTTTTAAGTGATGAATTTCTAAAAGAGTTGGAAAAATCTTTAAACACAACCTTATGATGTATTTCATGCACAAAGAAATGTTATATTGATTTATAGGAGGTGTAAAAATATACAAAGAAGAAAGAATATAATAATAGGTGATATATTTGCCCTTGTAAGACTGTAAAATTAACTTTTCAGTGCAACATCATGGCATATTACTCTTGGAAACCAGGCCATAGTAATGCAGGTAGGAAAAATTCTTTCACATTGAAGCATCATCTGTTATCACCAAATATACTCTATTTCCCTTTAAACCTTTTGCTCTGGTCTGGGTTCTCGTCATGCATATTACAAAACTTGTCATAATCAACTGGGAAGTTTAGCTAGAACAGTCTGCCAGATAACAAAGATGACAGAAAACTTAATAGTTCTGCCAGATTGTAGCTGTGTATGTACATAGATGGTCCTTGTCCCTTGTGAAAGAGTTTCCTAATTAAAGCAACCAGACATAAAATCTTGGCTCTCCAGGTAGTGGAACCAGCGTTCAGGAGTCTGTGGTGTCCAACAGGTCTGTGTAAGAGCTGTGCATCCCAGCTCAGCAGTGAAGTGGAGCTTCAGAGATAAACTGCTCCGTCTTGCACAGCAAAACTCCTTCTATATGCATGCACATATATGTACCTTATTTATTAACAGCACTAGGGATCTCACTCTTGAGTTGTATACCTTTATACTTGAGTCTGGCCCACTCCACAGTAGAGACACTAATTTGATGTCTCCCCTCACTTGTGTAGACAGTATAATTTGAAATATTATAGGAAATCATATGTGGTAAAAATGGGAACTCCAAACTATGGGTATTTATGTTGCTCTGAATTACAACAAAGCGTCAGTCTGAGGATGGCTGCAGAGGTTGCCAGTTGCTGTTCTTAGTTGTGAACTAACATTTCTTTCAACTGAGGAATAGGTCTTTTGGGCTTTTTCCAGACCTCCCCAGCATCTCAATAGGCATTGCTGCTGGAGGATGGAAAAGAGAGCTTGCCCTGTTTCTAAAAGCCCATCCTATTACACCTTTCATGGATAGGTGGAAACAGCATAGTATATTATAATGAACGTGTAAGGTGAGAAACATTTTGAAGAGTTGAAACACAGAACCACATAGTGAATTGCTCAGCACAGCAGACCCCTTTCTGAGTTATATACAGCTCCTAGAGCTGTTCTTAAAATCCCAAATAACCCATGGATATAAGGCATAAGAGACAACCCTGGGTTATGCAAGACCATTATTTCATACCTATTTCTGACCTCTGCTAGGGTAGGGGAAATGGAGCCAAGCTGATGTTTGAGAACTATGATATTATAAGGAAACATAGGAGGCAAGAGGAAAATATGAGAAGGACTCAAGGTGGTTGTGAGACTACTGTAGCTTTCACTAGGAGGTCTGTAGGCTTCCAGACGCCCCAGAGACAGTAGGATGGCAGGTAACATAGAGCTCCTTCTGGTACACAAGAGTCCTAACCCATCCACGTTTTGAGTCACCATAAATGGGAGTGTGTATAGACTTCATGTAAAACTCCAATCCAAATTCTGTGAGACATAACAATATTTGAAACCAAAAATTGCTCGTGCCCACAAGGAAAATACAAGTAGCTTGCTTGGATCCAATACATGTTCAGGTTCATTAGGTTTCTTTGACTTAGTGCGCTACGTGCCAGTGAATTTGTTCATGCTGCTAGTCACAGACAGAAGCTCTTACTCAGCTGTTTCAGCCCCTACTGCACCTGCTGCGTAATGAGGCATATTCCTCATTTGGCTCTGGCAAGCTTTTTCCACAGCAAAACTGAATGTTTGGCTTTGTTATTGCTGGCAAGAAAGTAGACTGTTGTCCTCTCATTGGTAATAGTTTGGGTTTCTTACTGCAGGCCTGACACCTTGCATAGACAGCTTTCTTAACAAGGAAGATGGGAAATGTATTATCTCATACGCAGATTAGGATAATCTGATTAGGATAAATTGCACTGTATTCCTTATTTTTTATTTCTGTGATGTTAGTGGGGTTTTTATTTTATGAGAACTGTTTTGAATGAGCTAGCTTCTCTTTGTCTTGAAAGCCATTATCTGTATTATGGTGTATTTTCACTTCTGGAATAATAGAGAAGACCCAGGCAGGGGCTGCAATGCATGCCTGAGATACTTCCCAAGAATAACATTTTCTGGAAGGCAACAAAAGAATGACCAATGCCTTTTCACCTTTGTGTCCTTTCACAGTGAGGAGCTGCGGTTCAGCAGAACAGACTGAACCAGATGCTTGAATCTTTTCCTGTTGAGCATCATGTTTAAATCTCACTAGAACTAAAACTAAGCTCTTTGCTGTAATAAAGCTTATAAATATAATCTTAACCCAAGAGTACATTTAATTAGAAGCAGAAGAAACTCAGCAGAAAAATTAGGGATTGAGTAAGTTTATAGGAACAGTAGCAGTATTGAATGCACACCACCTTTTTTCACAGGCTCTCCAGAGCAATAGATAAAACACAAAGAAGCTGTCATGTAAAGGAACTCGTAATTGAATTAGACCACACATGTAATACCTGAGACAAAGGCTTTATTTTTAGGAGAAATAGGGCAATTCACTGGTATTTTGGGAAGCCATCAGTGTAAGAGTTCATGGAAGATGTTTGAGGAGCAATTTAAAGATGAGAAAGACCCAGAGTGACTGATAGATAGAGGGACCTTTACAAGGGCTTGTAGTGACAGGACAAGGGGTATGGCTTTAAACTGACAGAGGGGAGTTTGAGATTAGATATCAGGGAGAAAATCTTTACTATGAGGGTGGTGCCACTTCCCTGTGGTGGCTTCTGGTCGTTGTGACTAAAGCCTCTCCTCAAGTGCACACATACAGGTCCTGCTGCTTCCGAATGCATGGAGGAAGAATTAGTCCCATATCAACAGTGAGTCTGGTTTCAGTATAACTCAAACACATTTTGCTTGCATGTGTCCCTTATTACCTCCATCATATTGGCACACGTCCTTTATTTTCTCCTTCCTTCCTCCAGTCTTGGGCTGAGTAATGCAAGATGAATCACTGATAAAATGGTATTTTAGGAAAGAATATGAGAAGCAAACTCAAATTTGCTGGATAAAGGGAACAGATTCTGCCTCCTGACAGGACCAATATGGAACTGGTTTCTTTCTAACAGGTAATCTAATCAGTAATGTCACAAAATGGTTAGTAACACATCAGAAAACATCTTCTGGAAAGGAAGCACGTTGCTTAATAGTGTTGCACCCAGGTATTATAGGCAGAAAATAATTTTTAAGTACATTTCAGTAATCTGGAAGTAACTGTTTAATGAGTTGATAGAGCATTCGTACACACACTCATCCATTAAACTTACACTACAAAGAAAGTAAGGACAGCTGCTGAAGCATATCTGTACTGTCTGGGGCTTGAGGAAGGGTTATTTTTCATAGAAACATAGAATGGTTTGGGTTGCAAAGAACCTGAAGATCATCCGGCTCCAGCCCCCTGCCATGGGCAGGAATGCCTCACATTAGACCAGGTTGCCCGAGGCTCTGTCCAACCTGGCCTTTGAACTCTATTTAGTACAAATAGAGACAAAACAGGTTCAAATTTGAGGGAGTGGTTATGTGGTCATAACTTAGCTCTTCAAAATGCCAGCGATACGAGATGTTTATTTAACACTGAGTGTATGATATGAGAAATACACAAACACACACATATTTCTAGAAATTATAACACAATTGCTTTTGTTTTTAAAGGAATTATTTTCTTATTCATGGTTTGTTTTAATTTCCTTGCTTGTAAATTATTTTGGCAGGTTCTGGAGAGATGTAGTAAGGGAAACTATGCATTTCCATGCATGCAAAACAGGAAAATGATGTGACTGTGGACAAACAATATCTTCCATTGTAAGTTATTTGTTTTTCTCACTGTTACAAAGCCTTTTGTAGCTAAATGGGCATTGTGATCTGAAAGCAATTTGGTGCCAGTGGTGCATTTTAATGATAGAAGCAAATCTTAACAGCTTGCCTCTGCCACAGAACAGATTTGAGGCTGTTAAAAAGGAGAGCTGAATATTTCCTGCACCTGAAAATCCTTGAATAGACAAACTTTCTGTGGAGAACTTCAGGAAAAGAAAGAATATCAGTGGTGGAAGGGGCTGATCAAACACATGGCATGTCTCTGGTCTTTGGTCTTACTGGAATTGTGGTTGCCAACATAAATTACAGCTTCCTGGAGGCTGCTCTAAGTTATACCAGGATGATGGGAATGTGTTTATAGCATCACGTTGGTTTGGCTCTTCCTTTCCACTATGCTTTTCTCAGCTGCCAGACCTTAAATACAGAAAACAATTAGTTCTGCTACTACTGCAATGAAATGCGTTCACATGAGTTGTCAAATGGGTGATACTGTTTAAAATAAGGTTTTAATATTCTGTATGGATTTAAAAAGATTTTTGTTATCTGGGCAAATGCAAATAGCCAAATTACAATAATACAGTGCCTTTGTATGTGCTCAGGAACTTGCCTGCTCAAATAATTGGTTAAATATAGACAAAATGGAATGCCTTGTCTACAGGCACAGAGTAATATATCTGTATTTATAATGCATGTATTTCCAGACTGAGATACACAGATGAGTACTTTTGTGCAGATGTATACCTTCCTTGCTCTCATCCACCCCCCCCCTTTTTCTATAAATATCACTCTTAAAGGAAATAGACTTTGAAAGGGGCAAGAGGTTCTAGTAAAGGATTTAAATATGTAGAACTCTTTTTCTTCCTCTTTGAAAGGAGCAGTCAGTCATAGCTCTCATTTAAAGTTAAGCTACGAAATGTCTCTGAGGAGAATTTCAAACTCTCTTTCCAAACACCATGGAGCCAAGTATGGTTATTATCTGAATTTAATTCAAATCATATGAACCTTCCTAGTTTTTGCCATACTAAAGCCATTTTTCCTTTTCAGTCTGGCAATACATTCATCAAGCTATGGGCAGACCCTACTCACATAAAGGAGTAGCTTTGTGAACTTTATAGCTTACAGAATATCAGAGGTTCAACACATATTTATGATTTTTGTTAAAGGTACACTAAACAGTCCCATATCTATATAGTAACAGAGCCTCTCCATGTAATTAGCTTTGTGTGAGTTATAAATGAAAAAAAACCCCAAAAAACAGAAGTTTGAAGAAATATCCTTAAATTACTGTAGAAAAATATTCCAGCCCTTCCAGGAGAGCTCACACACACCACAGACTCTCTCTTCCTCTGCCTCGTGCTCAGTCCAAGAGGTGGCATACTTGGATGAACACAGGTTGTTCATCACAGCTCTGAGTCCTCATTCTGCCTTGGATACTCTCAGAGGACAAATCTTCTCAATTCTCCAGTATTTTGATAGGGGATGAGAGTAATAATTACCCACCTACTTCGCTGCAGCCTTGTCAGGCTGAATCAATGTCTTCTCAGTGTCTGGGACATGCAAAATGCTATATAAAAATGTGAAATAATATTACTTCCCAACCATACAGCCAGAATTTGCACTCTTTGGAGGAAATAGGATGGGGGATAATTACAGCCTGAGCTTTTCAAATGAGCTACTCAGGAAGGGCACAGTCAGCATAGCAGCAGCCACATCCAGGGTCTCCAAAGACCTCTGTGTTTATGGACACTCCATGGTTAGAGGTCCTGGAAACTTTCCAGACCTGTTCACTCCACCTCTCCAAGTATGTAGAATATTTTCACTTTAATACCTCTTGCATGGAAAGTATGTTGAACATGCTTTCTCAGCACACTGCATATCCACAACCTATGCTATGGATTTTCCTGTCTCTCCCTTCCACACAACCATGGCTGTGTCTGCTGGGATTTCAGGCTTTGGCATTGTAGCTGGGTGCTCTTCCAGCACTTTCTTCTGCCCACTGCCCATTCCAGTGCTTCTGTGAGTCTTGTTCCTTCTGATTGTTGTCACATGTATTGGTCTGGATTCGTACCCTTTCATTAATTCCCAGTTTAGCATGTTTATACTGCTGTTCCAGTGAAGCCAGGACTATCCAGTTTCTAAGAAACAGCTATTATTTATCCTTTGGATACTGCCTATATTGCCATATTTCAGAATAATTTTCATCCGTGTTATATTTCACCGAGTGGATGCTTTAATAAAAATGATTTTTAAATTATTATTGCATCGTAGCAACCCCCACAGCAACACAACAGTATATGTGGTTAGCTTGTACGTAACAGGCGGTTGCAAAACATGCACAAATTGCAATGTATTGGCAGTAAGGATAAGTAAATGCAGGAAAAAAAACCCCTCATGTGGGACCAAAGAAAAAGTCTTGGAACTGAGTTTGAACAACAGACTTCAGAGAAGCTCAGAGCAGAGCAGCCTGCTCAATTCTCCCCCTGTTACAAGCCCTGTGCTAGTCTGAGCTCTCTGCAGCTTCCTGGCTTCAGGGTTTTAAAGGTAGCTTGGGAGTTTAGACACCCAAATACCATTCAAATGAATAGAGTTTCTGTGTCCTTTGGCCTAGAGTTCCATCTTGCTGTTATTTATGATAACGTAATAATCTTCTATTTGGAGGTATTCCTCCTCAGGTCATACAGCATTGATTTGTGCATCTATCTATAGTCTAGTGTGGTATCTTTCTAATAAAAGAACAGTGACACAGTGGAAATAGTCATGATCCATGTTTGATAAATGGTAAACGTTAACCTTCTTTCAATAAATGGCCTAAACATTTTGGAAGCTTGATGTGCCCAAGCAGGATTTTAAAAGGCAATCATTTTTTTCACATTAGACCCATAAGAAAATCATCTGGGACCCAGCAGTACATGAATGATCAAAATGTTTCCTATTAAATTTCCCTAACATATATTTAGCACAAACTAAAATTTGGCTTTATAGGCATTTTATAAACTTCTTGGTGGAAAGCCTGGAAGCTGACCTTTGATAATAGCTAAATTCCTGTTTAAAAAGGGGCTGAAGGCTCATAACATAGGCAATTATCTAAAAGCTGGCAGTACTACTTTTCATCTTTCATGCAAGTGTAGTTGGAAAGAAAGGTATGTTTAACACAATTTTATACAACGAGCCTTCTTATTTCATTAAAGTCAAGGGATATGAAGAGTGGATCACATGGGCCAAGATGATATTGCCTGCTCCAGGGATACAAGAGGCTGAGTGTTTTATAAAAGAAGGCAGTTCTATATCCTTCCATTCCTTCTTGGAGAAGATCTCTACTGTAGGATCTATGAGTCAATAGTCAGCTCTGGGCTAAGGCTGCTCAGGTGGTCAGCGCCTTGTCATGAGCAAGTGGGAGCACTGGTGGGTGCCCCAGTCAAATAAGCCTCTGATACCAGAGCTAAATAAAAATTTCTGTAGCCCTGCCCAATTCTCCTGTGCTTAACATATCCTACTGAAGAAGGAAAGCCATGAGGTGCTCTTTCAACAAAGAGCCAGCCAAATTTTTTTCATAAAATGATTATTAAGATCATCTTAATCATCTAGTAGAACTGGCTGGATGGCCGCATGCAAAAAGTTGTGGTCAATGGCTTGGTGTCCAGCTGGAGACCAGTAACGAGTGGTGTCCCTCAGGGATCAGTGTTGGGACCGATCTTGTTCAACATCTCTGTCAGTGACATGGACAGTGGGATTGAGTGCACCCTCAGAGAGTCTGCTTATGACACCAAGCTGTGTGGTTCGGTTGATACGCTGGAGGGAAGGAATGCCATCCAGAGGGACCTTGACACGCT